>CM076575.1:615976810-616081503 GCA_034641835.2 Pinus albicaulis | reverse complement strand
TTTTCAGATAAAATCTACGTATCAGAAAATCAATATTTTTCAAACAGTAGTCGATGAGGGTGCTTCCACATGTGTCATGTATATCTCATGTTAAAAAGCCATTGGATCTCCTCAAGTCATTCCTTCACCTACTCTTATCACTGCATTTGATGGTCATTCTCACAGGCCACATGGCATTGTTTCGGCTTTGCCCATCTGTGTTGGGGGTAAAGTTGTCAATATTGAAGTCGAGATAGTTGATGCCATTTTGGACTACAACCTTCTATTGGGGCAGAATAGGATTTATGATATGGATGCTATTGCTTCATCATTATTTTTCATTCTTTGTTTCCCCCATGAAGTGAGGATTGTCACTATTGATTAGATGGACTATTCTCCGATAGATCCAAATGCATCTTTTGACTCTTCTATTCCCTTGGTGAATGATGTCAAGCAACCTTTGGATAATTTAGGGGTCGGAATGTATACCTCGTTGATGGGTACCTTTGATATTTTGCCTCCTTCCATTCATATCAATGCTATTTCATCCTCCAAGGCTCCTACTCGAAGAGTGTTCTTCCGAACTCATTATTTTTCGAATCCTTGGACCTTAACTTCCCCCACTACCACATTAGAAGAAGGTCAAGTGGGTGGAATGGAATTCCCTATATCTGCAGTAGAGATTTCTTATCAGTTTATTGTTGACTCTGCAGATTCTGATCTAGTTTCTCTTTCATCGGAGGATTTGGACAAAGATGTTGCTCCAGCTTGGACACTTAATTCATCTTCTACTCAGGATTGCCTCGATATTGTTCTTCCATATGAAGAGGCTATCCTAGAGGCAATGATTGGCATGGAAATACCGTGGGATGATTTGCATCATC
Organism: Pinus albicaulis; assembly: GCA_034641835.2. Taxonomy (NCBI): domain Eukaryota; kingdom Viridiplantae; phylum Streptophyta; class Pinopsida; order Pinales; family Pinaceae; genus Pinus; species Pinus albicaulis. The sequence continues at coordinate 616,080,640 of CM076575.1, read as the reverse complement.
GGTCCTATTTTCTACTTGATTTACGAGAGGTTGAGTCAAGATTGTCTAGCCCCGTGTCTTCTGAATCTATTCACTCGATCCTGAACCCTTTGGCTCCAACATAGATTTTTACTAAAGAGAACATGGATGTCCTTTTTGAGATGATCCCGCTGAACATTTCCAGGAATCCCAACGTTATAGAGAATGTTTTCATCGGAGTTGAATATTCCCCTGAAGAGATTCAGGCTTATACTGATCTCTTTAAAGAGTTTTGTGATGTGTTTGCTTGGTCTTATGAGGAAATGCCTGGAATAGATCCATCTATTGTCCAACATGAGATCAAGACTTATGAGAATGCTAAGTCTATACAATAGAATATTCGTCTGGTCAACCCTAGGAAAGCTGCAACTATCAAGGCCGAGGTTGAGAAGCTGCTTAAGATGGGTTTCATATACCCTGTTCCTTTGACTGAGTGGGTTTCGAATACAGTGCCTGTGGACAAGAAAAAATGAGTGATTTGTGTCTGCATTAACTTCAAATATTTGAATAAGGCATGTTCAAAGGATAATTACCCCACACCATTTATTGATAATATTATTGATAAGTGTGCAGGGAAAGATATTTTCTCCTTCATGGATGGTTTCTTAGGATACAATCTGATTACCATCCGTCCTAAAGATCAACACGAATCTACTTTTATTTGCCCCTGGGGTACATTTTCATACAAAAAGATGCCTTTTGGCCTTAAAAGTGGTGGAGCTACTTTCCAATGAGCCATGTCTTATGATCTCCATGATATAAAGCTTATCATTGAAGCTTATTTGGATGATTTAGCTGCTCGTTATTCAAAGATAATTGATCATCCCTCTCATCTTCGATAGATTTTTGAAAGATATCGTTATTATAAAATCTGATTGAACTTTAATAAGTGTGTTTTCACCGTCACATCTGGTCGGTTTTTGGGATTCATAGTGTCTAATGAAGGGATTCAGTAGATCCCTTCAAGATTGAGGCAATACTTCAGTTTCCTCCCCCGTCTTCTATTTGTCAATTTCAAAGTCTTCAAGGAAAAGCCAATTTCTTGAGGAGATTCATCGTTAACTATGTTGAGGTTACAAAAGGATTTATGAGATTGTTGAAGAAGGGAATTCCATCTTTTGGGATGACTTTGCTCAACGCTCATTCGATTCTTTGAAAAAGGCATTGACCTTTGCTCCTTTATTGAGTCCACCTGATTATAGCAGAGACTTCCTTTTGTATCTCACTGTGGTAGAATCTACTATAGGTATGGTTATGGTTCAGGAGGATGATGCTCTTTGTGAGCATGTTATTTATTATCTAGCCAAGGCTTGGTAGGTCTTGAATTACAATTTTCTCCCGTTGAGAAGTTAGCTTTGGAAGCTGTCCATGTTGTCCAGTGACTTAGGCATTACATTATCCTTTGCAAAACTTATCTTTTGACAGCAGTCAATCCATTTCAATGTTCTCAGCGGGTGAGTGATTGGGGGAAAATACAATCGATGGATTGTAATTTTGTAAGAATTCGTTCTCGAATTTCTATCTACCAAATCCAAGAAATCGTTGGTATTTGCAGAGTTGATCTCTGAGTTGCCTTTTGGAGATGAGATTATTTATGAGGAGTTGTTCCTTGATGAACATATTTTCCTCATTTCTTCACAATATCCTTGGTAAGTGGATATCATTTTTTATCTCCAGACTTTGAAGTTTCCCCTCGCTTTTTCAAAAGATGAACGTCGAAAGTTGCATCACTTGGAAAAAAGTTATCTTATTACCGCTGACACTCTGTATCGTCATGGGGTCGACTTGATCCTTAGATGTTGCTTAAATATTGAAGAGGATGAGGTTGTGCTGAATGATTACCACAATGGAGCTTGTGGTGGTAATTTATCCGGGCTTGCTAAAACTCAAAATATTTTGAATGCCAGATATTTTTGGCCCTTGATTTTCAAATATTGTGTTGATGCGGTAAAAAAAAGTCATCCTTATCAAGTTTATACTTGTAAGATGCATGCTCATATAGCTATGCTCTTTCCTGTTATCACTGTCAATATGTTCATTAAGTGGGGTATAGATTTTACTAGTAAACCACCTTCAACAAAAGGTCACAAGTACATTATCGTAGCAGTGGACTACTTCACGAAGTGGGCCAAGGCTATGCCTACTTTCTCGAACGATGGTGAAACATCAGCCCTATTTCTATTCAATTAAGTCATTTCTCACTTTAGTATTCACGAAGAGAATGTCACTGACCATGGAAGTCATTTTCAGAACTCCATGATTGCTGAATTGGCTCTTAAATTAGGTTTTTGATAGGAGCATTCATCTTTGTATTATCCTCAAGCCAATGGGCAGGTTGAAGTCGTGAATAAATCCTTAAATTTTATCGTTCAAAGGACAATAAATAAAGCTAGGTCCAATTGGCATGTCATGTTGTATCCTGCGCTTTGGGCATACCGGATGTCTGCTAAGACTGCAACTGGAGTCACTCCTTTCCAATTGTTTTATGGTTTGGAATCAATCTTTCCTATTGAGCGTGAGATTCCTTCCCTTAATCTAGTTTTTGAGCTTCTTCTCGACACTTCAAGTCTCAAAGAATGCCTTGTATATCTAGAAAATCTCGATGAGTGACGTCGAGATGAAGCTACGATTAATGAGGCCCATAAGAAAAGAGTGAAGGTTCAATATGATAAGTCTGTCAAACCTAGGGTTTTCTATGAAGGTGATCTCATTTTGGTCTACAATCAAGACAATGATGCCTTGGGTACATTCAATGATGATTTTTGTAAGACAACTTAAAAAATACAAAAATGAAATCTAGTTAAGTTGTTATAAGGAAGTAACAATTACTCACAAACTTAGATATCAACCTTTTTCTTCCTTGTCGTCCTGCTTTATGTGCTGAATGGGTTCCATTTTCTTTTCTTTTCTGCAAGAAAATACTTAAAAATTAATATTTAATGCTAAATTGTTTATTTATTGTACCTAATGATCGAAAAACTCAATGATTACATATTACATTTGAAGCACGTTGTTGTTGAGATGGCTCCTCCTACGATGAAATTTTGTCCATTTCTTTGACCATCTCCTTGTACACCTTTTTGGACATTCCTATTGGCATATTTCTGATATCAGCTCGTTCATCTTTTGAGATTTTCATAATCTTCCTGAAAATGTAACATGACAATAAACTAGATAGATAGAAAATCTTTCGGATTAATCACAGAGATCGTTTTCCTTCTTCGCCTTGTCCTGAGGATGAACCACATTAGATGGTTCGAAACATCCTTCTTGACCAAATCCTAATGATGTGATTAATCTGAAATATTTTCTATCTATCTACATTATGGATCACAAAAGTCTTAGATCTAACATGACAGTAAACTATTTATTTTTTATATTGATATATGAAAATTAAATATAACAAAAGTGATATTTATAAATAATTCTAGACAAACATTTAAAGGAATATTACTTTTTCATTCGTTCTTTTTTGTTGTTGTATGTTTTTGATATTAAAAGTTTTACATGTCTCATTGACCAATTCTCTGGAAACTCTTCCTGTAGTTTAGATAAAATTTGGTTCTTGGAATCATTGGATTGATTTTTGTATTGTAAGTGGAAATAACGTCTATACATTTGTTCCACTAGATCCCTCAAACTTTTGTAAAAGTTTTTCGCCCTTTCGTTAACCTCCAGCACCACTCCAAATGAGCTAAGGAGCAATTCATTTTCATTTGCATGTTCTATTTTTTTCTTTTCTTAGGACAACATTCCTTTTCTGAGTTGTTGGTCCCTGTAGAAAATTAAATAGATGTGAATTAATAGATTTTTTGACACATGTTATCTAAAATTTTTAAGTATATTATTAATGAAAATTAAAAAAATAAACTCATATTGGATCGATAGTATTTTTTCATTCACCCGATTCATCCTTTTGCAATTTTTCCATCAAGATTTTACACTCTTCTGGTCCTAGATCAGAAATAATCTTATCGAGCTTCGTCATTTTGTGGCTCTGCATGATACATAGTGAACAATACATATTAGTTGAACTTACATATAGTTCAAAAATAATATTTTTTGTAAAGAATTTACAAAGAACTTGCATTTTTTTCTTTTCTTCATGTGTTATCAATATTTTTGTTATTTGATCTCTTGTCCGTATTTTCTTTATCAATCTGAAACCTGCACCATATCATTCATTAATATATTTATAAATAAATTGTCAACTTTTCAGGTAAAAAAAAAAATCTCAAGAAACCGGTGCGCACTTCATGGTGTACGCACTGACATCGGTGCGTTGGGGTCTTATAAACACACCGCACAAACAATATAATAGATCGTATGGTTCTCTATGTCAACAAGGAGCAATGGTGCATTACATGTTAACCACGACACCGATTAACACAGATAAAATAATAAAAACCATCCAGTTTTAGTTTTTGGAGCATAAACGCCCCGCGCAAACAAGGGACCACCATACGGTGCTCTCTGTCAACTAGGAGACCTGGTGCAGTGCGTTACATGTTACATGGTGCACCGATTAACACAATAATTTTTTTTTTTGGGAAATAGCACGTTCGTGGTGCGCCATAATGAAATAGCGCACTGGTGCCCTATTTTACATATGGCGCACTGATTAAAAAAAAAATACTTTCTTATTTTTTATTACACAGTACTTTCATGGTGCGCTTGGATAATACAACACACCAGTGCGCTAGGTTACGCAAGGCGCACCGTTAAAAAAAATAAAAAAAAATTGAAAAATTCACGCAATGGCCGACATGGATTTGGATTTGAATATGCAAGTTGTCCCGTTGGTTGGATGTCAATTGAAAATGAAAATTCCTAATTCTAAAATCATAGAAACAGGGAGAAGAAAGGTAAAAAACAAAAATAATGAAGGGTTTAGGGTAAAAATATTTTTTATTTTTTATTTTTTATTAATTTTCTTTTCTGAAAAAGAAAAACAAATTGAAATTTTTTTCTTACTTTGTAAAAACACTGCGGAAAAATTAAAAAAGTTAACCAAACTTAATCATGAGATCATTTGAAATTCTATGATATAGGGTTTGAATCACTAGAGGTTTGGAATTCTGATTGTTTGAATACTTCTGTTTGAACGTATTTCGCTGCTCCACAGTGCTCTCATGCTCTCTTGCTCTAGGTATGTCTCCTGTAAATCTCTGGCTGAATTTTTTTGCAAAAATAGTGAAATAATGAAAAGTGTTTTGTATTTAAAGAATTGTTTTATGAAACTAGATTTTCGAAAATATTTTGCCGCCCATTTTTCAATTTACCACTTTTTTTCTTTTAAATAAAAAAGAGTTGCTCTTTTTTTATTTGCGATTATTCGTCACCGGTGAATCACTTAATAGCACTGCATCGGTGCGTCCATTGGTAACACGACACTGGTGCGCAGTAACGAAAACACACCGGTGCGCTTATATGTACAGTAGCACCGATTTGTGGTTAAGGCACCGAAATTACTTTTAGGTGTGTACACCAAAATTTAGTGAACTCCAACCATAGAAAATGAGAATTAGAATTTTGTTTATTCTTGATGGAAAAATATGCAATTAGAATTAGAACTTTGTTTATTCTTTAGAATTAGAATTGGATAAATTATTGATGGAAATAACTATTCTTCCAATGCATTTTGTTTATTGCAAGAGGTCCCCACTGATTATGTCGAGAGAAGGCAATGTGGGGCATGTGAAGATGAAATAATGTAGGGCCCAAGTGGGCAATTGTGGCATGTGAACTTGACTTATGCTAAGATGTGGGAAATTTTCACAAATGGTTGGGAAAGTTTTGTTTCTGAGCAGTTTAGTGAAGTTGGAGATATTTAAGTTTTTAGACATGCTGGAAATGTACATTTTGCTGTGAAAATATTTGGGCCATTTCTTTTCAAAACTACACCTCTTCTTCTTTCAGAAAAAGAAACTTGAACCTTTCCACAACCTGCAACAAGAAAATGTGCCAATAGGAGCCTTTGACATGCATATCTATTTCTTCTATTGAGGTCTCGAAGGAATTGATTATGGCCAAAATACTTCGCTGAGGAATTTGCTTGAATTTTCTTTGGTTCTACAGAAGGGTGCAGTTACTAACAAATACATGATTGTAAGCTCCATCCAACCCTCATTAGATTGTACAATATGGATAAAAATCCATAGAAATGCTTATCATTTGCGTAAAATGCCTCGAAACACAGAATGAAGTGTTTTCTTTTTTGAAAGTTGTGTGTTATTATGGTGAAAGAAATTATTCTTTCTATTTTGTGCTAATATGGTGAAGAAATGGAATAGTGCTCAAGTATATGACAACAGTTTTCAATAATATTCTCAAAATATATGGGTTATTTTCTAAATGCATAGCTACAAGATTCGGTGATATCGCTACTAGGAAAAATTCAATTGAAATACCAATACGACAGGGTCGGTACTGTCTACTGTCCCATGAACCCATAAACCCCACAAAAAATCTCAAAAACCTTTTAATAAAATGAAAAATAGTCCAAAAATGTTTTTTTTTTTTTTTTTTTTTTTTGTATTGCATTCTTGACACTCGAATTCTTCTAAAATATGTTCATGGAATTAACATCCATAAGAGGCAACGCAATGGTAATATACTTGAATCCTTCTAAAATTTGTTCAATGGAATTAGTATATGTGAAATGGTACATGTGTTATTTCATCAATATTTATACTTTTTAAGATGGGTTTTTATAAATAAGAGGACTTAATTACCTTATACCTTATAAGACTCTTTTTTTTGACACATTATAATATGTATTTTGAATTAATGTTAAAATCAACATTTCAGTTGATAATTTGCAATTATGTTGATCTCAATAAAAATGGCGTACTGTATAAAGTTCTTTTTATTGGTATGTAAGATCATAATAAAATAATGATAATTCTAAAGTACATGAATTTATTTGCATTAATTTCTAAACTTTATTATGTTACAAAAATTCATATTATTCTAGATTTACTATTTTACAATGATTTACAATTTTACAAATTTAAAAATTTTAATAAAATCATTTCACATTAATACAATTAAAATTTTCACATTAATAAAATTAAAATTTTACAAATATTTTACATACAATTAAAATTAGAATTAGAATTAGAATTAGAATTTTAGAATTTTACATACAATTACAATTATAATTAAAATTTTACAATTACAATCATTTCACAGTAATACAATTAAAATTTTATAAATATTTTAAATTACAAGTTGTGTGTTACCATTACAATTTTAGAATTTTACATACAATTACAATTACAATTTTAGAATTTTATATAAAATTTACAATTACAATTACAATTTTACAAATTTACATATATACCATTACAATTACAATTTTAGAATTTTACATACAATTACAGTTTTAGAATTTTACATACAATTAGAATTAGAATTACAATATTACAATTTTACATATACACAATTACAATTAAAATTAAAATTACAATCATTTCACAATAAATTAAATACAATTAGAATTAGAATTACAATATTACAATTTTACATATATACAATTACAATTAAAATTAAAATTACAATAATTTCACAATAAATTAAATATTACAATTAAAATTAAAATTTTACAGATATTTTACATACAATTACAATTCAAATTACAATTACAATTTTAGAATTTTACATACAATTAGAGTTACAATTACAATTTTACAATTTGTCATATATACAATTACAATTATAATTAAAATTACAATAATTTCACAATAAATTAAATATTACAATTACAATTAAAATTTTACAAATATTTTACGTACAATTATAGTTAAAATTACAATTACAAATACAAATACAAATACAATTTTACATACAATTAAAATTAACATTTCAATTACAATCATGACATAATATTTAATAAATATCATGGTCATGTAATATTAAATTAATTAATAGACATCACGATCATGATAACCATCGTACAAACATCATATTCGACTAAAAAACACATTCAAATTTGCTAGCATCATCGTGATCATGATCATCTAACAAAACAAAATAAGCATTGTATAACATCATCACAACACAAAAATCAAATATACATCTCATGTCAAATAACTGTTATCACATACACATCTATCTAGAAGCTACACATTAAATGAACATATCTAACATGACCTAACAATATACACATCATGATGATCACCAACAAGTAAATTAAGTACAACTGCAACATGAACATAAAATACATGGACCATACACACACACACACATATAATTGAATAATGTCAAAAATATACAACTGTAATATAAATGTCATGGATCAACTGGTGGTACATCATCAATAGAAGTACTAGTTGAGGCCTGCTCAGTCAATGGTGTAGTCTTGACAAGCTCAAATACATGATGATCATCATGTGCCTGTCGTTTTGGATCAACTATCGGCTACTTATCGTGATGTCTCGACATGGTCTATGGTCCAGCCTGCTCATGATCATGAGTACTGCTGGATGCTGCAGGCTGCTGACTGGACATGGCCGATGGTCTAGCCTGCTCTCCATGATGACTGCTGCTTGATGCTAGTGGAGGCTGCTAATCTGGCGTGGCACAAGGTGAACTATCATCAGATGATGCGTCGCTGCTCGCGGATTGTTGATCACATGCTACGTCTCGACCACGCCTATAACGTGCAATGTTCCTCCTCAGCCATGTAACTAACGTCATAGCTCCTACGACATGCCACATCAGGTTGTACATGTCACGCGTCATGCCTCTCCACATATATAACAACCTACCATCGGCCTATATGTATCTCATAGTAGCGGGCCTGATGCCCGCCTCAATAATCAATGCAGTGAGTTGGTCGCCCAACTCCATCCTGTATCTGCTATCAAGCCTACCGCGCCTAGCAAAAGGTAGTACCGGTGCACCAGCAGGAGCAGGTCTCTCTACACTAGCCTCCTAATGATCCTTTGCATCTGGAATACCCTGATCGTCATCCGAAACCACACCTGGATCATTTGGTGGTGCTGGCATGTCCTTGCCATCAAAAGAACCAATGTCTGCGAAATATATACAAGTACACAACAATAATTAGACAATTTCATTACAAAATTTAATTAAAACAAGTTAAAGAACATGTTAGAATTAATTTAAATAAAACAGTAATATTACCTCTATCATCCAGCGGCTCATCATCTATGAAGAGGATGTTGGCACACCCTCACCAATCCAAACCAGCATAAGGACAAGGGACCATAATGAAGGGATTCTTGTCAACACTGGCTAGCAACTCTAGTGCATCATGCGATATCCTAGTTGGAAACATAGTCTCACCCCTCTTGGGCATCATCTGCCCCCACATGTGCGTCTGTGCCTCAAACATCGGCCTACAAAGCTACCAAACAAAAGTAGGCCTTGTATCTGGAAACCTATCAAAAAATAAACAAAAAAGCTTTGAAGAAAAAGGGAAGTTGACCCTCCTTTGTGCATGAGCACGATGTCTATCTAAGGCTATACAGAACTGCCGCAAAAAAATGGAAGACCACCTGAAAAGTCATGGATCCTATACTAAAGAATCAACATAATATAGAAGCGAGCATCTAATGTGTTTCCCGTCACTGGTGTTGTGTGAAATGGTTGAAATTAGAAGTGAGAGGCACCTCACCTCCTCACTACCAAATTCACCAATACGTAACTGACCTCCGGAGACATGAAAATCTGAAGGAGACAGTATATTTGCACTAATGTATCTCTGGGAGTACACCAACTGACTCCCTGCTGCATAGCCAACTGGAACCTCTGGGAACAAGGGAAAATCCACCCCTCTCATCGATAGCCCTGTAATGAAATATATTTCCTCCTCAGTGGGCACATACCACTAGTTAGGACTAAGCGGGAAAGCCTGTAGGTGGGCATTCCACCTGCAGATAAGATGTCTCAAAAACACACCATAGCCCTTTAGGGAAGTAGCCACCTCATAGAACTTGAGGAGGCCAACCTGCCTTAGGAGCCCTAGTTCGTTGTTGTAATAGGGCGAGGGTAAGCATCTCTCTCCCTCTTTCGTGCCTCCCATAGACGAAGCATGTTATACTGGTCTACCTGTTGTTGTTGTTGTTCCCCCTCTTCTCTCCTTTCACATCTCTGAATGATTGACATATTAAATACAATTTTTTTATTAAATGAGACATGTATTTAGGAATATACATATATAATTTTTTTAGGAAAAAAAACAGCCGGTGTGCCACAAAATACAGGCATGCATCAGTACTGGTGTGTCTTTTTTTGTCATGCACCGGTGGTTGTACAGCAGAAAATGTTCAGTACACCGGCCGCGATGCACCTGAAAATTTGCAGTGCACCATTGAATATGGACAGTGTCGGGAGAGTGGTGTGCTAACTAAACTCTATGCCCTAGAGCATATAGTTCGGTTAGTGCACCGACCTCCTGAAATCATTACATAGTCAACGGTGTGATCTTTTAGCAGGCCGCATCGTTGACCCTGTCGAAATACGGAATGCGGTGCGCTGACAAAAATACCCGCCCTAGGGTGGATATATAAGTCAACGTTCATGCAAAAATTCTACCCAAATCAAAATACTTGTGCACCATAGAGTGTGTGTTCCCTTTACATAAAATCCCCATCCAAAATCTTCATATTAACTACTTAGATTCAATACAAAATATATATAAGAAGAGAGAGCCGAACACAAACAAAATACTTGCATAAATACAACAATAAATTTTAGATGCAAACCCTTCTTTGTCAAATATTACATTTGTGGGCCTATCGGCTCTCAAACCCTTTACATAAACTCTCACACCATTTTCTCTATATCTGTAATATTCCCAATTAGCCACTTCTAGTTGGAATATTATAATTTCTCCATTTTTGCAGTAGAAGAGTAAAAGGACAATAAAAAAAATCCGAGTGTGAAAAGGGATTAGATTAGGAGGAAAAATAAATCCACCTTGGTGTGAAAGAGGGACAATGCAAGTGAACTAGATCCAGTTGACCAAGTCAACAACGCTGCTACACGAGGAGGGAAACCAACAAGGACAACACAGTTTTGAAAGAGGAATCTTTTCTAGGAAGTCACCTCAACAATGAGTGGGGTTCGGGGTGAGGAGGCTCACCAAGGATAAGAAGAAGGAGATAGCAGCAAGGAAGGGCATTCAGTATTCATCTATGTTTAGTATTTTTGACTACTTGCAAGCTTCAGCTGTTTAGCTGTAGTTGCAGCACTTTTTAGTGCAAAGAATTCTCATGCAGGAATTCCATCTTCACCTTTGGTTCAGCTTGTTTAAGAGATCAAAAGGGAAGTTCGTGAGCTAATTTTCCATCATATGACTTGAGGTCATTCAGTCATCAACAGCTACAGCGTAGTCACTTCCAGTAACTCCGTCTTTTCTGCAGGAGCAGCAGTAGCAGGGTTAAACCCCTTGATTTTGTGCTTGTATTGGAGGAGGGTGTGTCTATTTCTCTCCGGAAAGTATATTAAGGAGGGAATTTGGCTATTTTCTATATTGATAAGCTATTTTATGTTATATTCAGTCATGTAAAATATAGAGTTGCAGTAGATTGCATTATTTTTTGCAGTACTGCCTTTTATACATGTGTAATGCCGGAAACCCTTGCTGGGTGCCTTATTTCTTGTGTAAAAGAGGTTAAATCTCCATTTCTTTGCTATATGATTAATATAATCTCTAGATCAATCTTATTTCATCATTTTATATAGAAACCCTCATGGGAATTACGTTATTATAGTCTTCATAAATTATGTAGTTGAAAGTCATGTGATTAGGGTGTTTTTGAGCCATCATCTGTTTAATGTAGCTAGAATGATTTTTTTCTGATGCCCTCTGGCATGTAAGACATATAAAACATATATAAGAGGATCCAAGCCCTGTTTTATGGTTTTATAGCGAAATTTTCTGAATACAATGTTTTCACTGTCCAGAGTGCAGCAAATCCTGAAAAGGAATATTAAAATATCTCTCCCCTCCATCCTCACACAAAGCTCATATTTATAATTAATTGTGGATTAATTTGAATCCATTATTTCCTCCACAAATAACTCAACCAAATTCTAAAATATTTTTATCCCTCCTTTGACTCAACTAAGTTCCATTTAAGGAGTTCATAATCCCTAAATATCTATACAACTCAAATCCAACTCACATCCTCAATTTATTAAGAGAATATTTACAATAAACCTCACACTCATATTTTCCTCTCAAATTATTTAAAATGTGCATAATTTATAAAATTTTAAAAAAAAAACATCACCCCCTAAATCACCCAAATAAATAATGACTATTTAGCATGACGCTCCTGCATCAGACTCCGCATGTAGAGAAGTTTCCATAGACTCCTGTCTATGAGGTCTGTCACTTTTCTATAATAATGCGACAGCCACAAGTCTCAATGACTTGCTACCTCTAGGATTCCAAACTCTGTTTTGCCTCTGCTGTTTTAAAGCATCAACTCCATTTTGTAATTTTGCACAGAATTCCCAGAATAGTATTTTCAAAACACTATTGAATGCAACTCTCGCTTTTCCATACCACATCATCTTTATTTCTGGAAATACAGACTGGCGTAGAAATGCTGATACCCATTCTTCTGGTCTCCAAACTTTGAAAGAATATCAAACTGGCTTTACATCAACATCACCAACATCACTCATTCTATCAACTGGATTCCATCGGTCTCTACAAAAATTATTTTTGCCAATTTCCTGGAGTAATTCCTCTTTGTCTGATGCTTCTGTTTCTAATTGTGTTGAACACTCAACTTTCTGAAATAAATAATAATCAAGAACTTCTTCTTGATCACAACTATAGTCATTGACTGTCCCTATAGTAAAAAATTTCTCATCCGGTGCTGTACTTGAATTCATCAACAAACTGTTAGTTTTAAAAATACAAGAAATTTCGGCCTCTTTTGATGCTGCAAGCACCAATCTCCCATCATATACCTTCTGGATTTTAGTAAATCCTCTTTTGAATTGATGGCTGCTTTCATCTTTATCCTGCTGGATTAATACTGTTGTTTCCTTTATGCCTCTAAGGACATAACTTCCTTGCTACTTCTGATCTTTCTTCTCATCTTCAAATACATTTTGCTCAATTTCTTTGATTTTAGCATAATATTTATTAATGTCGTCTTTTGTACCTACAACCACATTATTATTTGAAGATTCAAAACATTCACTTAACTCTATAAAATTTAGAGACATTTCATCCTTATAATGCACGGTAACTGCAATCTCTTCTGTATCAGGTTCTGCAAACTTCATCTCCCCTTCAGGTTTCTTGAGCCATCGTTCCAAGAATTCTATTTCCATGTGAAATATTTCTAGCCACTAGAAAATTTGGCCCAATTTCCGACGGCCACTTCGTCGCTATTCGGACACATAGTCGTCGCAAGAGCGAAAGTTCAAGGACGGGAAAAACATGGTTCGACATACCGTCGCAATTTCGACGCCTTGACAAAGTGTTGCACTATCGACACTTTTTCCGTCACTTCCAAACAAGCATCTCTCTTCCGAAATTTGTAAACTGTCGCAATTCCGATGAAATGTGGTCCGACGTTTTGAACGTCGCTCTTCCGATGTTTTTATACCATCGCTCTTCCGACGTTTGTAAACTATCGCAATTCCGACGAAATGTGGTCCGACGTTTTGAACGTCGCTCTTCCAACGTTTTTATACCATCGCTCTTCCGACGTTTGTAAACTATCGCAATTCCGACGAAATGTGGTCCGACATTTTGAACGTTGCTCTTCCGACGTTTTTATACTGTTGCTCTTCCGACGTTTTTAAGCTGTCGCAATTCCGACACTGTACAAAAGTGTCGCAAGATCGACGCTTTCCCGAAGCATCACAATACCAACACATTCCAAGAGCGTCGCAATACCGACGCTAGGAAGAACTGTCGTAATATCGATGGACGTCACAAGACTGATGAAAATGGAAATCGTTCAAAACGTCGGAAGACCGATGCTTACAAAGCGTTGGTATACCGACGGTGGGTTCAATTTAAAAAAAAAATGAAACTTTAAAACAGGACAGTAAATCTCCAATATTTGTTATGAATTGTGGGCGTTCCAATTGTTATGAACATAATTTTACCATGAAATATTAATATAATAAACCACCCCACAATGCTTCGACTATAAACAATCATATAAACATGGCTCTGTATTTCAAAAAACAGGTTTAAAATAGAAACATGGCAACTTTTTTTTTTCTAAGTAAGGTTAATCTATTAACAGTGGGAATAAAATTATAGCGTGACCGAAGTCAAAAAAATTGCCCAGACTTATGGAAAATTTGTCAAAAAATCAAAAAAGAAGACTGCCCTCATACGGGGAAACCAGTCTTGAACGTTTTTCAAGTTGTTGCATTGCCCACGCAGGGGAACCATTGTTTGATATCTTTGATGATTACAGTGTTTACAGAATTCAAAAATAAAATAGAGGTCCAGCACAGTAATATAAGCAAAAACATGCCCAATTAAGTGGGCCGCGAAGCAAGAAAACCAAACCAAAGAGAAGCAGCTACTCATCCAGTGGTTCTTCGACAATTCGGCACCATCCTTCAACAAACATAAAAATGAAACTTTAAAACAGGACAGTAAATCTCCAATATTTGTTATGAATTGTGGGCATTCCAATTGTTATGAACATAATTCGACCGTGAAATATTAATATAATAAACCACCACGCATCCCTTTGACTATAAACAATCATATAAACATGGCTCTGTATTTCAAAACACAGGTTTAAAATAGAAATAGGGAAACTTTTTTTTTTTCTAAGTAAGGTTAATCTATTAACAGTGGGGATAAAATTATAGCATGACTGAAGTAAAAAACAATGCCCAGAATTATGGCAAATTTTTCAAAAAATCAAAAAAGAAGACTGCCCTCATATGGGGAAACCAGTCTTGAACGTTTTTCAGGTCGTTGCATTGCCCACACAGGGGAACCATTGCTTGATATCTTTGACGATTACAGTGTTTACAGAATTCAAAAATAAAACAGAGGTCCAACACAGTACTATAAGCAAAAACATGCCCAATTAAGTGGGCCGCGAAGCAAGAAAACCAAACGAAAGAGAAGCAGCTACTCATCCGGTGGTTCTTCGACAATTCGGCACCATCCTTCGGTAAACATGTCACTGTCCATGGTGGGAGCAGCTTCAGACACAGAAGGTCTAAGATCTCCAGGCGCTATCTCCACATCACGAGCCCTACGAACTTGAGCATCCGGTTCCTGCACATTCATGCCACTGCTCCCCTCCTGAAGGCCCGAAAGCTGGGCTTTTTCTGAGCTCAAACTCGCTGGATGGTTGCATTGTTCCTCCACTTGGGCCTCTTCACGGAAAACCACGGTGATTGAAGCTATGATTCATGGGCGGTTCAGAGAGAAATTAAAGGAAAAAAGCGCAGTGCGCGTCGTGGGAGAAGGTGAAGCGGTGGGGAAATGAGGAGTAGGGGAGCCCATACGGTGGGTAGATCCTAGAACCTAACCCCGCCTGCTTCTAGTGTTTGGATAATGGCCTGCATAATAATCACTGGAGTGGGAAGAAGACTCGGTTGAGGGGCTGGAGGGAGTGCGCAGGGGTTGGCCTCTGGTGCTACCCCTACGGCAATGCATCCTTTGATGTAGGCGAGGCATGGGTGCAGTCTCAGTAGTGGGCACAAGACGAGACGGAGAAGCAGGATTCCAAGAAACCGAGGAAGACAGACACAGACCAGACCGAGAGAAATGCAGATTTGCACCAAGGTCTAAGAAACAGTTCAGCTGGCTTCTCCTTCCTGTCACAGTGAGCAGGCAGTGTAGCCCAGCAACCAAAGAGCATCTACAATTCAAAGGTTGCGGCTCATCTGAGAAATCATAGCAAAACACCATTTTATCGACCCGATTGCAATGGCATCGAAGAACGCTTGTCATAAATCTCTCATTGATGAGAGCCGAAGGCCGGAGCATATTGGAGCATGCGGAGTCGCTAACAGGAGTGGAGGTCTGATCTTGAACAACGTTAAAACTTAATGCAATTGATTGAACAGTGTTAAAACTTAATGCAATTGAAACTCAATGCGATTGATTGAATAGTGTTAAAACTTAATGCGATTGATATGAAAATCCAGAGGAGGACACGTGGCAGAAATTGATTGGAGCGGATCTTTGTTTGGGCCGCTCGCCCAGTGGAAATCCGAACTCGAAAAATATTAGGGCGAATTTGATAAGAAATTCGTGTCACAACTCTCTCTCCGTACGCCAGCCCAAATTCGGACCCGAAAAAGATTAGGGCGGAATTCATTTGGTTTTTGCGTCACAAAATTGGCCGACGTCAGCAGGCTATTTTGGAACGTGAATTTGGTTTGAATTATGGTTTATCGCCATTTGAAGTCCGGCGGGCTCCATGGCTAAAGGGTTCGTTTGAAGTTTTGACAAAGGTTTTGTTATATGTTTTATATAACGCGCGACGGAATAGTTTTATTGTTTGTTAAGGTCCCACACTGGTTTTGGTAATATTTGGTTTTAAATGCGACATATATATGTTTTATATATATTAAAACATTTATAAATTGTGGACCCTAGGAGCATTTTAATAGATTTGTTATTTGCATAGTTTTGTTATGTTTTTAATATATGTGTTGCATATAAAAGAAAAGGGTTGTGAGCCTGTTTCGAAATGTAGTTGTAAATTTTATTATTACACACAATAGCAAAGTGTTTTGAAGAGCACAACAATGCGTAGTTTTAGAGACAGAGAAGATTTTTGAGTGCACTGCGTTTTGCAGCAGTCACATTTTGTAATCCCTCTCAGTGAGGAAGAATTTGTAATAGTTTTTTTTTTGAAGGAATAGAAATTTTTCAAAGTGTTGAACTCTGTTTCCAGTGAAGAAATTTCAATATTTTCTCTGTGATAGAAGAGGAGAGTATTACTTTCTCCATTTTTATTCTGGAATTTTCAAATATTCCAACACATGGCTATAAAGGATATTGCTACGCATCAACATCAACATGTTTTCAAGTAGGAGCTACCTAATTTTGTAACAAAATTCTCTCTGGATGTCAAAATTTGCAGACACTGAAGATTACTCAGGTGATGCCTGAAATTTCCATTGAATTCCTATAAGAATCTTAGATTTGTGACATAAATCCTTTTGCTAATATATTAGCTTACTCCTTTTAAATTTGTCTCATTCAACTAATAGAAAATGTTTCAAGGAGTATAATGAAAACTAGATTATGTGTGAAGCATAAAATAATCATTGATGCTAGACTTGGAAGTTAAGAAGTATAATAAGAAGTAGATACACTTCTCTAAAGCATAATACCGTTTTTCTAAAGCATAAGACAATCATTGATGCTAGACTTGGAAGTTCGAATAAGACGAGATAAAACAATGAAAAAGGCATTCAATTACTTGCATGAAATATGAGTACTGCCTTTTACCAGTAAGCTGGGAGCAAGGTCTTGATTTTCACTGGCATCGATTCTTGTGAACTCAAATTTCACTAAAAA
The DNA here is from genome assembly GCA_034641835.2 of Pinus albicaulis. Classification (NCBI taxonomy): domain Eukaryota; kingdom Viridiplantae; phylum Streptophyta; class Pinopsida; order Pinales; family Pinaceae; genus Pinus; species Pinus albicaulis. The sequence continues at coordinate 616,063,104 of CM076575.1, read as the reverse complement.
CATAGTTTTTTGTATGTTTTTCAGCACATGGTTAAAAATGATAGTGCATCAAAATCTATATTTTTGGGCCAAATACATAAGTAATCAAAAATTCTCTTTACCAAGTTATTTGCTTCATCAAAAGCCTAATATTCACATGTGACACTTTTGCTAGGGATAAATATCAAGTGGGTTGTGACATTTTAAAACTTGGTTCGCGGTGAAGTGCCCAAAAGGAAAGTCTATCAAAGCATCTGCGACCTGTGTCATTTCATAGTAGCGGATGATTTGATATCATAATGGAGGTGCTCCAATTCAAGCAGTGTAGAAGAGGCAGGAGCCTACAAGGCAGATCCAAACTTTGGAGAAGAGCAAGGCAGATCCCGGGAAGAACGAAGAATTTGGGAATCCGGGATCTCTTCCAGAGGCCATGATACCAAAGGTTTGTCCTGTTTGTAGATCTTTCTCATCTACATCCAATATAGCCTTAAATTCCCACATAGATCACTGTCTATCAGGTGAGTCAAATGCTAAAAAATATGGAACAAAGTTTTCCAAGCCTAAAGTGAAGGTGAGAAAAAAACGATCAATCCTAGATATAATTGTTGTGGCACCTGTTTGCATGCTAGAGGATTTGGATTACAGTACTAGCAAAGAGAAATCGACCGCTGATGCACATCCATTGCCTTTGGATCAGCTCAATCTCAGAGACACCACCAAGCAGAGGCAACATCAATGCAAAGATCTCAACATTTCAAAATTAATGCAAAGATCTCGCGTAGTGGTAATGCATGTATTTCAAAAGAAACAAATAACAATGCACATTCTAACCCATTCAAATAACCACTGTAGCAAGGGTTTACATCTAATTAGATCCAATCCGTATATCGATGGAAACAAATTAATATAATTACATTTTCCGTAGAAGAGGAAACTTTGCGAAAATAGAAAAGGAATATAAAACGAGGATGTCAAGATGTTTAGATGACTCAGTACAACAATTATTTGTGCTTAGTAGACACAACACTGTATTCTTAATGCATTTTCTGTAGAACACTAAATATATTTGTCCAAAATTTGAGATGCAAACTATAGTCTCTACTACATTTGTTAAATTGGAGGTTTATAAAAGATAAACTGCGAACAAAATTGTAGCACTATGATAAGAAGCTGTCAGAAGCATTCCTTCTGCTTCACAAACGTGGAAATACCTTAAGAATGCTTATGGTTGATATAAATATTAGAGCATGGTAGTTAAATGTAGTAGTTATGCTAAAATACTAAATAACAACTTGAGAGTGCTCTTCAGATACTGTACGAATGCACCAAATTAAAGCTGTACCATTACCAAAGATAAATGGAAAAAAATAGTCAATTTTGATATTGTGAAGTTATGTATTTCTCGGTAGAAAACTGGGGATAGGATGGAAAATATGAGAGAAATAAGTTCCAAGGACTAAAAAAACAAGGCCAACATAGTTCTGCCTTGAATCAGAGACAAAAAAAAGCTGCCCAAAAAAGTGTTTGCCACTGTCATCACCCCGAGTTGCGCAAAGTCAGTTGATGGTGCCAACCATTTGACAAAGCAGAGAGAAGATTCATGGTGCCAATGGTTGTAGCACAGTTTGTTGACGTGAGCCATCATTGTAACCAAGTAGATTGATGGTGCCAATTGTTGTAGAAGTCCATTGAGAGTGCAACTACTGTAGTAGAGCAGTTTGAGAGAACCCATTGAAGCTCCTATATATAGTAGAGTCGAAATTTTCCTATTGAACAAGTTTGTATAGTCAAAGCCACAACAAGATCAGATAGCCATGATCCTAAATGAGAACCAGAGCCAAAGCTAAGACAGATTCACGTTTAGAAGAACAAGACAGCCATAGCAAAGGATCTGACCACAGAACCATATCATGAGAGATAGCAAGATTCTTGCTTCCAATGTGGAAATGTAGAAACTGTACAAGGGCTTTGCTTCTAGCAGATTTCATTGTGACAGTAATTGCTATGGTGTTGTAAGCGCTCATTAGTAGAATCTTAAAGCCATTCTGGAATTATTTTAACCTGGATAGGGTTTTCTCTGGTTATAAATCCTCATGTTCAAATTCCATTATGGATTGGTTGTGTTTGATATTATGTTTTTACTGTCCACAGTTGAATTTTCACACAAAAAATTATCAGTCTAAAGCGAGAAATTTTGTGATGTTTCTTTTGCTTCCTATTGTGAAGTATTTCGCTCAGAACTCTACTCGTTGTAACAGAGGTCTTGGGCATAGAACAGGGGACTTGGGTTTTTTGGAATCAAACTTCAGGTTAAGATGCTCATTTGAAGAATGGAACAGTGAGCCTTAGCATGGAGTTGGGAGTACCAATTTGAAGTGCAGGTAGGGCATTTTACAATAGACCAGTTAGATTTCTAGACCCTAATACAAAAGTTTCTTCTTCTTTCAAAACGTGTTTCTCATTTTCTGTAACCAATGTGGGTCTTGTTCTTCTTTCAATTGGGGATGGATCAGCATTTGTTATTGCTCCAGATGATCACACTCTGGGTAGCCTTGGAGGCTATTTGGGGGTGATGAGTCCAATAGGTCTCAATGAATTGTTGCCCTCGCCGGGGAATACTATTGCAGTGGAATTTGATACTATTTTGGATGTTGAATTCCACGATCCTAATGGAAACCAGTACCTTCAGCTCCAGTACCTGTTCACAAAAGTGGGTTCCATAGTCATTCATGTGTGCAGAGATGGTGAATTGCAGGCATTGCAACAGGAGGTGTTGTTGTTGTTGCATTGGCCACTAGATTGTTTGTCTGGTTCTGTTACAAGCACAGAGTATTGAAAAGGACATACTAATTTAGTTTAAATATTGTGAAATTTCCTCGGAAATTCACCTACAAAGAGCTCAGCAACGCTATGAAAGACTTTTTTTGAATGTGATTGATAATCGATAATTGCAAGCAAGGGTAATCCCTTGTGAAACCCAAATTTCTGAGCATTTTCTAAAACCTGATGACAGAGTCATTGTAATGAACAAGCGCCTAGGTCCATATTATGTACAAATATACCAAGCACCAAGATCTATAAAAAAAAATCCACACTATTTGCAAAATAAGAAGAAGAGGCAGAAAATGTATTCTGCTTACCTGTTCGAATAGTGGTTGGGGTTTACCATAGCAAAAATTTGACAGAGCCCATGTAGCATTTCTTATCATTGAAATTCTAGTAGTATCATTCAACTGGGCAAGCACCTGCCTCAGAGCTCCATGACTGAGGGCAAGATCCCTAAATGTTGCAGAGCCTCCAGCAATATTTCCCAAAGCCTAAACAGCCTTACACGAACACCAGTTGAACTCAAAGTTGGGTACTAGTTTTTTAAATCAAATTCCAAAATTATAGACATATAAAGATAGTTGGGAAGAATAATATTATGCCTCTAAAATAAACGTGCTACTTGTTCTCGAACATTATCATTCCCAGAGGTAAGAAGTTCCACAAATATAGGCAGTGCCCCATAATCAATCACAACCTTTTTATTCTCAGAGGTTCCTGAGACTATATTAGTCAAAGCCAAAGCTGCTTCAAACGGCATTATCAATCACAAGGTATCACCATCAAAGCTATAATTTTAAGATAACAATCTATCTACCATTGAAACTACAATTTTAAAATATATACACCTAGTGATATAGACACCTAGTGAGAGTAGAGGTTAGGAAATTATAATAAGAATTATTACAAGATATCACTCACAGTGCAGTTGATTGTTCATTGTTTATTGTAACTATAATTTTAAAGAAGACACACTTAGTGATATAGACATCACCAAGTGAGAGCAAAGGTTATGAAATTATAATGAGAATTATTTCAAGATATCATATTACTCATAGTATAGTTAATTGTTTATTGTTTGGTGTAATAATTGTTTATTATTTATAAACACAATCAAACATATTATGAGGGACGGTGATGAAATTGGCAACGGTCTCATAACAAACCATAACAGGCACATCCCCTGGCAAGATAGACTCTGAATAAGAAAGAAAGCAAAACAAAGTGATTACTTACAGGATCATAGGCTTCCTGAAGAACAAGATCCAGAGCAACATATATAACACCTAAAGAAACACCTCTCTCTGCAAGACGAATCGCTACATCTTTCATATATAGTCTAGCAAATTTTTTGAGCTCATCATGAGAACGAGGATCAAATACAACTATCTCATCAAGTCTATTCAATAGCTCTGGCCTGAAATGTCTTCTAACCTGCAAAAATATTCAAAGGCATGTCAAAGCACTGCAGCCAACTTCGTGATAAAATTATATGAAAAATATGCATACACAGAGTCCAGGAGAATGAAACGACAGGTGTATTGGTAGTTGCCAAAATGCAGCAATTAAAACGGCAGGTGTATTGGCAGTTGCGGAAATGCAGCTACTAAAATGGCAGGTCTGTCGACGGTTGTAGGTGTGTGGATTGTTGCTGGTATTTTCAGACCGATTCCATGGAAATATACCAGAAACCAGTGGTATGTCAAACCTAGAAGGTAACCCGAGAGACTGTGACCGTCAGATTAAACAAGTAATAGGTGTCGTGCCTAGATAAGAAGTGTTGATGAAAAAAAAATTGATCTCTTTCATAACAGAAGGCCTATCGGCCTAAATATCTAGGACATGTGGCACTCCATGATAAAGACACATGGTGTGTGGATTTGAGTTTTTCAGGTGGTCAAGTGGGCTGAAAATAGGTGAAATGTGGCACCACTCAGAGATTGACATGTGCCAATTGGTACAAGTGGTAGATAATTGGCATGCTCAAACAACAAGGTGATGCAGGAATGACATGAGGGAGAAAATATTAGAAAAGCGCCAAATCTGGAGAACTAAAGCTCATCACCAACCTGAGATTGACAACTTTACATGATGTAACCTATGAAATCGTAAATGAAGAAATCATAGTAACAATAAAGTAACCTATGTAACAATAAAGTCGAATTCATCCTGGGAGTGGTAATGGGAGAAATCATAGTGAACAACAAGAAACATGCAGAGTTGCTTACAATCAAATAGATGAAAAAACACATACAAGAACCTAGATAATAATCATGAACAAGCTTAATATTGAATTATGAATTGTAAAGGAACTTACAAAATGTGACATTACGAACCTGGTCAAGCGCACAAGCAAAAATAGCCTAGACATGAACCTGATTGACAAGTTGTATTGCTCATGATGCAAGAGGATTTGTACTTGCACTGCCAAGTCAATCAAAATCCATCATTATCTATACAATAAATACAAGTAATTGATGTAGTATTTTTTACTCTAAGATGCATTCTTATGATAATGTTAGAACATATGTTGAAAATTTCAAAACATACCCGAATAATCTCCTTTTCGTTTCAAGAACAATTTATTGGAGTCGCATGAACTTGGAACAAGCCTCCCACGATCTGAAAGAGTAGCAACTAAGTCAACAGTGACTTTTTTGTTGCTACGCTGGATGAAGGGAGGTTTGCTCCAAGATTAAATCGCTCTAATAAATTATTCTCTACTAAACAGGGCCAACCACGTGAAGGTGGAAGCTCTTATGGCCCCTCCCCCCCCCCTCACATCACTCTCAATTCCCCAATACCCAATCTATATTTCATTTTTTACTTTCATGAGCATAAAAAATATATTCAATAACTAATAAAAAAACAATTCAACAAAAAGTACGCAAGGAAACATTGCAATTAATGCTTGACATAAAAATAGTATGATAAATGATTTTTTTATATAACGCAAAAAACGTTCCAAGTATGGTAACGTTTGTCTTATAATAATACAATATTTTACATTATCAAATTTTCTTTTTCTTCTTCCTATTTCTAAAGCTCCAAATTACATCATCAATATCATCGTGCTCTGCTCCTGTTTCGTGCCTTTCGACCCGCACTGTTGACCTAGTTGCGTAGTCACGATGTCTGGTCTCATCCAGTGACGGGGCATCGCCTACAAAAACATATAATATTAAATTTTAATTGTCAATTTTTAAATATCATTGAACTATTTCGGTAATATTAATAAAAAAAATTGCAATGAGATTATTTACCTGGTGCACCAGTTGTCGCCGTTGGGACTGTTGCCCTGTCTTCCTCTCTGGTGGTAAGATCCTCAAGGGGAACATTCTCTGTCATTTAAACAAAAAACATTATAAGGACAACCATCAAGGTATAATTAGAAAAAAATATAAGTGGAAATTAATTACTGTCACGGCCCTCTCTAATAGTAGCATTTTCGGCTTGGTCCCCACTACAATGATTAGGTTGCACGAGAGGAACATCTACATCTGGCTCTAAAACTGGGTTATTTTCCTCATCGGTAGTGCTGCTCCCCTAATTTAAAAAAAGTTGTTAGACATTAAATTTATGGACGAAAACAAACATATTGAAAGGTTAATGTTTTACCTTATCAGGCATTCTGGATCTTGGGACCTGCCCCAAGCTTCTCCGATGTTCAACTATGGCTTGATATCTGAAATGGAAAGTGATATTTTTATCTTCCTATGTAGTTTCTGTTCTGAAGTTGTCACCCTACATTACATATGACTGTGTATTTTTAATCATATTTGATAGGATTACAAAAACGTTGGAAGGTGATACAATTAATTATAAGATGTTTAGCTACTTAATTACAATTCTTGCGGCTAATTTCAAGTAGCCACCCTGGCCTAGCTTGTGATGGCCCTTTTTTTCAATCCTAGCTTTGGTTGCCTTCGAGGTGTCAGGCAACCTATCATCAAAATATTGAAGTCAGATATGACGTAGCACACTTTTATTTTAGACATAGAGAAAATTAAAGTTGTAATTTACCTTGCGGGTCCAGTTGGCATTTTTCCTTCTTTCTTTGCCCTTTTATCTTTTCCATCATGGATGAGTGCTCTCCACTCACTCTATGGAACTGTGAGAGGACGCTCGTATCTAGGGTTAAATTGCAATTGCGTCCTATAGGTGTCCCTGGTATATTTCAAATATTTGCCAGCTACTCGAGCCATCGCTGTTCTGTCAAATGTGCCGACCCCAAAAAGGGCTTCTAGATAATCTAGAAGTTTTTTTTTTCAGGTTGGAATTCTGGGAATTCCACCTTGTGCATATGGTTGGGCCAAAAATTACCAACGCATGGCTCTCCAAAAACCTGTAGAACTCATTGTTTCCTACACAAAAAAAAAATATTATCATTAATTTAAAAATAAAAATCATGATAAATATGTTTTAGATAGAGTACATGAAATAGTTAAAATATTAAAATTTACCTGGGAGTTGTATGTGCTTTATAGGGACACCTTCATCGTTTACCAACAACGTGCCATTAATGGTCCCTGTGGAGCTTCCACGTGTAGCTCCAGGAAACGCAATAATGTAGTTGGCCATATCAGCCTCATCACTGCCAACACGTTCAGCGGTTGGCTGGGTGTCTACTTGGGCAGGGTGTGTTTCTTGGCTGGCACCTAAAGGAGAAGAAGATGTACGAGAGGGTTGCTGAGCAATATCTTTCCCTTGTGTCCCACTACCACCAACACCGGGTTCAGCAAGTGTCAGAAAATTCTACATACAAAAGAACTTTTTGTTAGTTTAGTCAATGTAACAATTAAAAATCAAACTATCACAATTCATCTCATGCGGAACAAAAAAAATATCCTTTTGACTTTTTATTATTACCTGATATGTTTCTAGCTGGGTCATAAGTTGTTTTATCCTCTCTTTTGTTTCAGGTGTTTTAGGTGCGTCTATCAAAGTATGAAATTCTAACCTTGCATTTCGTGCCTTTTTTCGCAACAAGAGCGCTGGAGATAGGGATGAAGAAAGCTCTTCCTCATAGATGGAATCATCAGGCATACCATGGCAAGGTGTCTGCATATTTGAACAAAATTAATATTATTTCAATTATGTAAATAACTAAAGTACCTGAAGATAGAGCAATGCTGGCACTTTACATGTTCTTCCACTGGCCTCTTTCCACGATCATCCTGTCTCGAGGTTGTTCCTGTACTGCCCTGATCAGTCTGCCACATTGCAATAAAATTATAAATGTAAAAACTTGAAAAAATTATCTAACTTGAAAACAAAAAATGAAAACTAAAATAATTTCTAATAAGACACCGGAAGACAAAGTTAGAGTTTCAAATATGCCTTGCATTGAATTCAGTCCTGGAAACATGTCATTGCACATTAAGGCACCCAAACAAGAGACGAGTTGACAATGAAGACCTTATTGAATATATTGTTGGAGCAACTTCTAGTAAACTTGTTGTGAAGACCTTGAGGAAATTTTTGGAGCAACATTGTTGAAGTTGATGGTATAGCATTGTTGGAGACGATCTTGAAGGGCCTTGAAGTGAAGCTTTTGGAGCAACTATTGAAAAATCTTTAGAGCATTCACCTTTTTCTTTTCAATATCCTTTAAATGATTTTGTTGATATTTAATGTTTGAAATCACGTTATAATTCCTTGATTATATGTGTTTGGGAACTTTCCCTTTGAAATTACCCAAAAATACCCTAGCAATTTTATCTTTAGGATGCATGTCTGACCATATTGTTCAATATTTTGATTGATAGTTTTAAACATAGAGAGTTAGGGGGCTCTTGACTTGGTTTGGTTGGGCCATTAGATCCCTAACATCTATTAGGGATAACCCCCCTTGAGTTGGAGGAGAGCTAGCCCGAACTGAAAAGAGGTTGGTGAGGTGACAATGGGGCTATTGAATTACACATGGTATCACACTTTAGCTTTAGGAATTTATCTTGAGAAGTGCGAGATTTTGCTATATAAATTCTCAAATTGTTTACAACGCTATTGTTAAGAACTTATAAGAAGTGATTTTGAGGGGTTTTTGGGTATAAGAAACAATACCATTTAAAAAATAGGGTTCTTAGTCCTTGGCATTCCTTCACCCGGGCCTAGGGGCACACTAGAATAATTTCACACCAAACCATGCAAACTTAAAAGTAACTTAACAGATCCATAAAGTAATAATAATCGTAATTCCTAATTTCCTATTGTACGATATGAAGCAAATTATTCAAACATGAAGCAATGAAGACAAGCAATGTCTGAATTTCAAGATTGATGAACCAATACAAGAAGTTAGAAACGACAACTTTGATTCAATACTCTGTGTCCTAACTCCATGAAGGAATCTAGTTTGTAGTATAGAACATGCATCGTGTATTATCAATATTAATCGATAAATAACTAAAGGTCATCTACCTCATCAATTCCTTCCAATTTCCAGGTTTTTATGTTATTTTCTTATAGAAGTGTCGAATTTCTCAAATTAAGCAAACTACCTAATAAAATAAAAAATATTTGAGATATGATTGAGAAATGGTCATTTATTTCTTGAAAGGATTCACAATTTCTTTGGTTGTTTTTCATCTCAAGAAACAAGAAATGACCTAAGAAACTATCGATGTAACATAAGAAAAAACACTGTGCAATGGCCATTTTCACGCTAAAATGATGTCCATTGAGGACATGTCCTTTATTTGGTTCCTGTTTAAGGAGTTTCGGTAGAAATGGAACTTTGTTGTACCATTTCCAAAGAGTAAAAAGGGAAAACTCTTATTTTTCCATGGGAAATAATTTACCTTTCCTTTTTCAAGACAATCTAAATCACTAAAAATATGAACTATACCGCACACATTCTTGGATAATGTGCAAGTGGAAAAGGAATACCCTACACAAGTGATGCACACATGTACATTTAAACACTAATCGATTTTTGTAGTTGAAATGCAATGCTTGTTTTCATTTAAATGTAGGGTTTTTAAAGCAGGAGAAATAATGGTCGCCAATTTAATAAGCGTTTCTTTGGGAAAATTTAAATCTTGTATTGGGTGATGAAGATAATAGAGGGTATTGAATCTTGATTCTTGACATTGTGTTTAACTTGAATAACTTAAATGATTATAAATATCGCTGGATGAGTTATTTTTTCAAGTATGTCACCAAAAACTCTTATGTCAAAGCATTGTATGATGGCTAGCATTTGCTTGTTTCCTTTCTTCACTAATGTAAAAGTATTAATATATTAGAGAATGAATGATAACTACAATTGTTTGCTCTACAGTATATCCAGCCCCAATATTATGAAAATTTTTCTCAAGTGGAGCTATTGGTTATCGATGAAGCAGCTGCAATTCCATTGCCTGTTGTAAAGGCTCTGCTCGAGCCATATTTAGTGTTTCTATGCTCTACTGTAAATGGGTAATAATTATAAATGAGCCAACCACAATCACAGATTTTGTAACCATTCGATTTCCATGGATAATGATGATGATATTAACCCTATATATCAGTGACCTATATCTATATGAGAATGATCTCAACATTGACCTTGATATGGTTGTATGGATGTGACCTTTGGTATGTCATCAGAAAATCCCCAAATATCAGAAAATCCCCAAATCTGGAGAACTAAAGCTCATCACTTTCGATCTGGAGTACTACCCTTGTGATAAAGTTGATGAATTTCGATCTCCCATTCTCTACCACTTTACACTTCACCTTCAATATAGATCAGACCAAGGGCAATTCGTTACTGGGTGTTGAGATGGATGAGTTTGTCGAACTAAAATCCATAGCTTAAACTTCATGAAACTGGTGGATTAAAATTCATGCAAGCACAAACACATCCTCTTTGAAACTCATCCGAAAGAACATTGGAAGACATCTAGAGAGAACCCTATAGCCTAACACAATCCAATGGAATTGACCGAAAAAACCCAAATAGAGTCAACCCTACTATAGGAGGAATGGCTTGTAGTAAGAACTTGCCATTTTTCAAGAGCTGAGGGCGAATGTTGTTCTGCAAGAGCTGAGGGCGAATGCCATTCTGCAAGAGCTGAGGGCGAATGCTGAGGGCGAATGCTGTTCTGCAAGAGCTGAGGGCGAATGTTGTTCTGCTAGCGCTGAGGGCGAATGCGCGCATGATATCAGATGTTAATGTCATTTTTAATAAAATCAATTTTATGTAGCGCACATTTGATTTTTGCATTTCAAATCATTTTTATATACATTCGATTTTTGCATTTCTAATACAAGTGACAAACAAATTTCTACAAGAGGTTGAATTTTTACTATAATAGCCATGAAAGACTAATTAAAATGACTTAAAATGCAAGTGGATCTTCAAAATAAATGTAATTGAAGGTTCTCCCCACTAAATTTTTGAAAAAGTGCTTACATTATTTAAGTTATCTAGGATATTTTTTTGTATTACACAATCTAAATTAAATAATGAAATAGTTGGGTAGTCTCATTGTTTCAAATTAGGACACAATTTTCAAATGGTGATGAAGTTTCATGTGATGATTAACTGACAATATTCTCCTTTCCTATCCTTGAAAAAATATACAAGGTTCCCTATTGCCACATGAAACCCTAACTCATGTAGCAGCATAGGACCAGTCCTCCATTTTGCCCGTCATAAGGCATTTTGCACATATTTGACGACTAGAATTTGCGGATTCCCGTTTTCCATGAGGTGCTAGGAAGGATAGAAGACTTAATTTTGACGTTTGAAATTTTTTCAAAAACGTTCTTACACCCTTTAATTTCCACTTACCAATAATTTTGCAACACTAGTCCTCTTTGCAATTGCAAGGCTATACTCAAAAAGTAAGGAAAGTTACTTTTTTGGCTCACTCAAAATTAAAAATTTAATAAAGGAATTACCACTTATCATTATTGATATTTTAAAATTAGAATCAATTTAGTTTTCCCCTTCCTATTACAAAAAGTTCACAAATTCTTTCTTTTACATAAAACACCAAAGAAAGAATAAAGCCCGTTGCCCTGCAAACTTTCAAGGCTGTGATTAGTGAAGCAGTGAAAAAGTACGGCTATAGCACTAAAAAATTAGAATGCCAATCTACCCCAACATGAAGTAGTGTTAATATAGCTGGTGGCTTGGCTTGATTGTCAAACAGTGAATTACACAAGCAAAAAATAAAAACTTTAGGCGTCTAGTTCCTTACACTCACACTCTCAAGGCATTCAGACTTAGGCCGAGCTCAAGATTGGCTCCGAGGAAACTAGATTGGCTCATTAACCTGCCATATTTTAATTTCATAAGGTATGTTCGAAGTTTGAACTGCTAGGGTAATTTATTATTGTGAAATCATAGTTCTAAATTATCTCTTATTCTGTGAGAAATGTAATCTATTAATTGTAAGCAGATTCATTAAAAAAATTCAAACTGATTTTAACATGAATGATGACAATTTATATATTAATTGGTTTTTAAGAGTATTTGTATTATGTAGGAGCACTGGAAAGAAAAATCAAGACTTCATTTTCTGTTTTCCTTATTTTATTGGGCTGAACTGGAGAAAATTGAATATGAATAGTGAGTTAATTGTAAGATCAATGGGCCAAGGCCATACATCAACATTGACCACAGTGGGGGAAGTATAAAAGAATGGATATTCATGCAAGTATAGTTAGTAATGTAAGATCAAAGTTAACTCTTAGCTTCACTAAAGAAATAGAAGGAAAAGATCTAGCATCAACTGAAACTCACGTGAAAAAGTAGATGAAAAATGTACAATCATCCAATGGAGAGGTAATCTATAATTATCCAGTAAGACTCTTGGTTATGCCTTGAGACTAAACTAATTATCAATATTTTTGAATAATCATCCATTGGAATTTAGTAGGAAAACCATAGTAAATCATTGTCCAATGGCCATGCAAAAATATAAAAAAAATAATATTTGTTGGTTGTTTTTCAATAGGTGGACCATGATGGGACCACTGAGAAGGTGGGGGTATTTTTTTAATCATGGAAGTGAGGTTTAGTAGATTGATAGTCAAGTTACCTTTCCCTATAAATTTTCTCGATCAAGTTATTCATTCATTGAACTTTGATTCATTCCTACTGTTTTGATACACAATCCAAATTCCAACCCTGCCTGCCACCTGTTGGTGAGTGGAGGTTATTCACTTTTCATTTACAACTTACCAGGTTACTCATGTTACCAATATTTTCACATGGCTCACTTTTAGGTGACTACTTATTGTACTTATTCTTTATAAAGAACAATTGGTAGATAATTTTATTATTTGAAATCTATAACAAATCTAGGCAACAAAATTACAACAAATAGAAAATTATGCAAAAAATTCACTAGGGCACTAATGTGTGGATACCCTATCATTTCTTAGATCCTCATAACTTAACAACACCTACTATATTGGTATACACATAATATGGCATTTACCTGAAGTATTTCATATGTATCTAGAAGTAAATAAGTTGTATGACAATTTTTATGGTAGTATAAGATGTGTATTATAGTTTATATTTCAATTTTTCTTAAGTAGCATGCATGTGCGGTTCATATAGTGACTACAATTACCAAATATATTTCAGTGAAGATGTGAAGATGATTTCTCATTAGGTCCTAATTACTTAAAGTATCATTAATTAGCTTTCCAAATGAATAAAATATGTTAACAAATTAGTAAAAACTAGGAAAACAAATTATGCTTTAAAAAAATATGGCACAATGAGTCACACTCTGAGATTTATTTAATTACACATCAAGTGTCACTACAACATATATATGATCACCATTACCATAGAAATGGGACATGTGACCATCATTTTGGTTTCGCCAATGACATTCCACATCATGAGCTTGTTTAGGGTTGATTGTGTTGATTTTTTTTAAACAAATCATTTATACATTTTATGGAAATTATAGACACAATTTATAATCACATTACAAGATCATGATGTATGGATATTCCTTATCATTTCTTAGATACTCACAACTTACCAACACCTAATATATTGATATAAACATCATATGGAATTTACCCCTAATGCCACATGTATCCTAAAACAAATTAGTTGTATGGAAATTGTTGATGCAGGGGCAGTAGGCTCAAAACAACCTTTGTCCATAAATAAATGTAAAGGGGGGTCTCATGTTTTATTTCCCCATGTATTTATTCGTAGTTGAGTTATTTTTAGTTAATTAGAGAAAAAAATGTAACTTCCCGAATGATTAATGGGCACCTGAAGAGATAGTCAGTTTCAGAAGTTAAGCTAATTTTAGGAGTCTGTCTCTGTCTGTCAGAGGGTTAGTCTCAGAGTTAGAGATATGAAGAGTTTTGAGCATTAGAGGAGTTGAGTCGATTCAGGTTTTGTATAAAAATAAGCCTTATAAGCATAATAAGGCAGACCTGCATAGAGAACTGCATAGGCTGTGTAGGACTGTTGTAGAGACAGAGTAGAGGAGAAGGGCCAAGTAATTCGAAGATCTGGTCGAGCCAAAGTTGTAAGTACTTCACTGCATAAATATAGAATTATTTCAATGGTATTGTGCATTTGTCGAGTTAATTATGGCGTGAATGGTTTCTGTGTCTCGATAATCAACTGTATAGTAGTCTGGAATACATACTCGATAATTGTGGTTTAATGGGGTCCTGTATGTTGAAAGAGGAACTGAGTCCTTTCCTGAATTACTAGCCTCTGTGCGAGAGGTTCTAGCCTTTCCCGAACCCATTGGATATTATTTTAACTCGGTGTAAGAATTTCCGGATGAATAAAGTTGTGTGATAACCCGTGTTAAGCGCCATGATAGTGGACGGTGTGGCATTGGACAGTGGTATGGCAATGTTGTGGTCGAGAATCATGTAATACGGTGGGAAATGCCATGGTAGAGAGGGTCCATAGGTCCAAATTGTGGATCTCCCCACTGTGCAATAGAAAATTGTGCTCGAGCCTTCGATTCAAGGTTCGATCGGTGCTACCACGTACATAGAACCGGCATGTGAAGGAACCTCATAGAGTGTGAGTCCTTAATTGAAGAAAAAAAAACTAGTACAGGAAGATTCGAGTCAAAGGAGCGGAGGCGGAGTACAATAAAAGAAAGCTCGACGGAACCTGGAAGATAAGAGGCGGAGCCGTGACTGAAGTGCACAGTAAAAACACCGTTTGGAAAAATTGGCGATATTGCGCAAATTTGGAGGTGGTAAGAAAAATTGGTGAAAAGGACGCGACATATGTCTCCATGAGAGACGTGGCCGAGGGTGGAATTATAAAACCGTTTTCATCACAGATTAACCCTTGGGCATGTTTTTTACGCGAGATTTCGTTGTGTCTGCTGGATCCTCCAAACTGGCGCGATGCTCCATTGACCGTCGGATTGAGAGGTAAATTACTGTGGAGCCAAGAATGGTTTATGTATGACTGTTGAGTTATAGACCAAAGTCGAGATTTGTTACGATCTTTGACGATTGGCAGAGATTATAATAAGGAGGACTGTATAATTATGTGAATGGCTATGCATTTGGTTGAAACCAAGTGACGGAGTTCGAATTGACAAGGTTGACATACATTAAACATCACGGTTGAAATACGAGAGGGTCAAGCAGTTGATACATTCGAATATCAATTCGAACATGTAAAATGAGTGAGCCCAAGGTTTTTTGGTTTAATTCCTAAGTGGCTTGTATTTATTGGGGTATATATTAATGAGAGTAGGCTAGTCATTATATTCGAGGTGTGTAAAGAGCGGTTGAATGTTGATAGGTATGATGGGGATTAGACCATAGAACGTGGGGATTTATAGTATGGTTTAGAACAATCAAGTGAAGAAGTTCCGCATGCAAGAAGGCATGGCATAGGCCTAGGGGGTATTATGATACTTGGAGGAAACTCCCACAGCTAGAAGAGTTGACAGAGAAAATTGGATCGAGTACAAAGGTGTAGCAGGTGGGTTTTACCCTGCACCAATTGTTATGGTGCATATATGATGTGTATTACAGTTTATCTTATAATTTTGTTGAAGTAGCATACAACAATTTACATAGTGATATGAAAACCACTCTCTAGAGTATACATCGATTTTGTACACATGGATTTTCAGTTGCTTTTTAAGATATATCATTGGTGATGATCACATGATTATATAATGAACCATTAAGTTGAACTATGGGTATTCCTCTGACACACACACACACACATATTGTTGGGTGTGGTATTCTCATATAATTTTTTTTTAATCTCTTTTGAATATATATATATATATATATATATATATATATATATATATATATATATATATATATATATATATATATATATATATATATATATTTCAGAAAGAAATAAGAATTCATACCATATCTTCGTACGCATATAATAGCAAGAAAAGTGTCTGTGAAATTTCATTTCAAAACATATTCATGAAGGTAAAATGAAGATTAAAGGAGATATTCATGGGTTACCTATAACATCACCTCATAATTAAGAATATAGTATGGCCTTGATGTTACACTTAGGTTGGGAAAAAAATCAATCTGTTAATTTCATTCCGAAACATGTTGTAAGGTAAAATGAGGATTAAAGAATGTTGTAGATTTACTTATAACATCACCTCATAAAAGTGTAAATGTGCAATATTGATAAAATTTATTTATATATGATAAATAATAAACCTTTATCTCACATGTATCATATAATCTTATAAACAAACAATTGCACCGGGGGTGCAAGGGAACGCCAGAAGGAGGAGTTGTGAATCATTTTGAGCTATATGAGGGGTAAAATGTGTAATAAATGAAGGAGGTGAATATTTGTTCGTTTGTGACGATATGGAATATTGGATTTATTTTTAATAAAAATAATAATTATTAATTTAATATTATTTAATTTTAATTTAATTTAATTTAATTTAATTAATTAATTAATTTTAATCTTTATTTTATTTTATTTCTATTTATTTATTTATTTTATTTTTATGTTTTAATTAAAAATATTATTTTATTTGTATTTTTAATTTTATCTTTATTTTATTTTATTTGTATTTATTTATTTTATCGAAATAGTGCTGAGTATTATTGGGAGCTTCTTGTCAAAGGCTCAACCTATGGTCTCAACCATAGTCAATTTAATTTCCCTTTTACACAAATGGTTATAAAACCATGCGCCCAAGGTATACTGCTTGTGCGGGAGTGCTTTACCTTCACTATATGGTTATGAGCCCATACATATATAGTAAATCTACCTATATCATTTAACTCGACATTCACCTTGTACTTACGGTCCACCAAGCTTTCGCCTTCAACTATGCAAATATATATATATATATATATATATATATATATATATATATATATATATATATATATATATATATATATATATATATATATATATATATATATATATATATATATATATATATATATATATATATATATATTGGCCTAACACATATACCATTTCTTGAAATTTAATCATACCATTCAACTTCATAAGCCTCGATTGTGATTAACCCCGAACCCTATATAATATTACTCGGCCCCACATATATTTCATATGGGCGCTAACTCCGCAAATGCATTGATATAGGCCTACCACCTTTATGTTTTTGATTTGAATTAAAATCATGGCATATAAATGGATGCTCGGGCCCACGTTCATATAAACGCACCTTGCTTAAACGTCGAGCGGATCCAACGATCCCTATGGCATCGCTCCCCAAGCGTTAATTGGACGATCACTGAGCAATTTCGCGTTTTTTTTTCTCACTGAGCGTTAATGCTCAGAAATAATGCAAAACTCGCGGTTTTGCAAATCCGCTTAGGGACACATGGCATTTGCTTTGTGGTATCGTGTTTTTTATTTCAATACAGCTTACCACTAGTGGACCTGCGTGAAAACCATAACCCATTCCCGAATACCACCTTTACTGTTTATACATCGCGGTTCTGTTTCATCTCCGCTTCGAGGTTCCAATTTAAATTTTCAATGCCAATTAACTCTGGTTTCTTCCTTTTCCATAGAGATCAAGCTACGCCATCGATCATCCAATTAACAAACCAATGTTTGTTACTTCAAACAGGCGAGGAGTAAGCTTTAGGCAAATTCCGCCATCCTTTAATAGATAGAGCGTGGTTATACTTGCTCTTTTAACAGGGCCTTATTCAATATTTCTCAATTTCTTATGCAGAACGCACACACAATCCCTCATTCACTGAGAATACCCTCCTTGGTGCCTTCTTTGCCAGACTACGATGTGTTCATCAATAGTCGTGAACCCAATGTCCATTTCTTCGCCAGGCATCTTCCCAACAATATTGCTTCCAGAGGACTGCGAGTCTTTCTTGACAGCATAGAATCGCAGCCTGGACAATCCATACCTTCACAAATCAAAGACGCAATTAAAGGAGCCTCTCTCATTATTACTATTTTCTCTCCAAATTATGCGCAATCGCAAAGGTGCCTCAATGAACTACTCCTCGCGCTGCTCTGTAAGCCGACCATATTTCCGGTCTTTTACCACATTTGGAGGAAGACGTTGCAATTGCGACACTATGCCCCAAAGCATCGCTATTGCGACAGACATCTCCAAACGTCACAATTGCGACACCTAGACATTGTGTCGTAATTGCGACGTTTGGAGACATCCGTCGCAATAGCGACACTTTGGGGCATAGTGTCGCAATTGCGACACTTAGACATTGTGTCGCAATTGCGACGTTTAGAGGCAGCCGTCGCAATAGAGACACTCTAGGGCATAGTGTCGCAATTGCGACACTTAGACATTGTGTCGCAATTGCGACGTTTGGAGGTAGCTGTCGCAATAGCGACGCTTTGGGGCATAGTGTCGCAATTGTGACGTCTTCCTCTAAACATCGCAATTGCGACACTTTTCTCTAAATGTCAATATAGCGACGGTTTCGGGCAGGATTGAAAAAATTTGGGGAAATTTATGACATTTGGTCAAAAGTGTCGGAATTTCCCCCAAATGTACTAGTGAGCATTTCAACACAACCTTCATTCCCAGTTTCGTTCTTCTTCTGGAAATCCTCCTGAGTTATCCTGTTTTCTGTATCATCACATTGCAAAATTCTTTCATCAATTTCATTAAACAAATTCATTTTTTTACCTCCTTGGAATATCTCTATGACATTTTCATTTTTCTTTTGCTTCATAACAACTTCAACTAGCTGTCTTACACCAAACAAGAATTCATCTATGAATTCTTTCTATTGCAATAAATCAGTACCTTTCTCCTCTGAAAGGCATTCTCCGTCATACTTCACCTCAAGAGCTTTATTCATCTTTGTGACAGTTTCACTAGACTGTCCATCATCTTCTGCACATCCTACAAACATACACAAACTATGAGGTTTAAAAATACAAGGCTTCATAGCCTCATCTGCTTCCCTTGTCAACATATCTTCAAATTATTCTGAACTATTCCAATAGTCCATGGAATCTTTCTCAGTATCCTCTTCACCCAGAATTTCACCCTATTTTGGTCCAAAAATGGAAACTTCCATTTCTAACTGAGCTCCTCTGAGTTCTTCATGTTTCAATTGCACACTCATCATCTGCTCAAGCTTTCTCAGCTCTTTTGTTAACTGCATATTTACCTGGTGATTCCTCTTTTCTTGTAGTCTCTGCCATTTCACTTTCTTCCTCATGGTCCAACCATGTCTTTACTCTTTCTTATTTCTCTGCAACAATTCCATCAATAACTCAAGATGAACTACTATCCCAGCCTTCTCCCTCTCATATTCTTCATCAGTCAACTGCTTCCATATGCCGTTTGCCTTGGCATCTTCCTTCTTCTTTCTTCTGTTGTGGTCTTTCACAGAACCTCTGAAATGACTATCAACAATCATCTCCCCCTCCTTTGTGAACTTCATCTGTTCACTTGTGGATTTAATTTAATCCCCTTTTCAGCAAGCCTTCCTACTTGCCATCCAACAATGCAAGCTTTCTTCCGACGCTTGGTATCTTTCGGTTCTCTGTCTCAGAATCATCTTTTGAGCAACTCTCTTGCTTCTCTATGATGCAAACAATAGCTACATTAATTATTGTGTTACAATGACCAACTCTTTGGGTGTCGGGCTATGCCGATCATGCACCCAATTACATTCAAACCTTTGACTTGATTTAAGACTCTTTGACTCCAAAATTGACATCAAGTCTTCATCTTGGATGAAAAATGCACCCTTTTGTACAATAACTCAATGATGGACTTTAACTTGACTCAATATATACAAATTTCTTCATTTGACCTTGACATCTTAATTTGAACTTTCAACTTTATGTGATTACTCTACATAAAATTAACACACTCAAATACTTATCACTCCACTCATTATCTCTCTTAAAATATCTCTCTTCCCACTCATGAATTTTGGTGAAACACTCATAAAGTGTATATGGCCTTAAGAACTATTATTCTCAACCTGAATTACACATCCATTTTACATTATTTAAATAACATAAAAACTCATTTGACTGACCACCTTCATAGTGTGCCCACCGATAGTTCTTGAGCTTCTGCACTACAGCTCTTCTTCCGAAGTATCAATCTATATGGCAGTGCAAAATATTATCAAAATACTTTTTAGAAGAACAAAGAGAATGGCACCACTGGACCAAACATTCGTAGTACCACCATCGCATCCTCTACCAAAAATCACCTCAAATCTTCATGCATTTCCAACTTGCGCACAAGTCATCCTTATTTGCATATGATTGTACATGCTTTGGAGTAAGCTCTATTTACTCAACACTAGATGAATTTTCTGCAATCACAATTTTTTTTTACGCCCACAAAAATGTCCACTGCACACAACTCATCTACAAACCAATGTTATACCAATTACACGCTACGTCATTCTTCTAATTCACAAACTGTGATCAGTGCGCCGGGATTCAATTAATGAATGCCTATCAATCCTTAAACCTATACATATGCACCTCACTGATCCTTCATATATATATATTTCAAATTTGTTCTGCAAAATGACTATGGTTTGAAGAAAAAACAAAGTATGACACATGGCCACATATACACATGTTCAACGACGGCGTTGGAACTCATCACTGAACGCAGAAATGAGATGTTCCGCCTGTTTGAGGTGCTGCATGATAGAACTAATTTTTTGATTGCAAGCCTGTGCTCGTTCCATAGATTCCGCCTTGAACTCACCAAGTTGAGTGCACAGACGCTCCTCTACTTCTTCTTCAGTCAGGAGGTGGATCCTCTTTTCCTCCAACTTTGTCAAATCCCAAATAAATAACACAATCTTGCATCGACCTCCTTTCAATGCACAATTTTAATCCTGTAAACAATACAAAATGCACAAGTCACAATATATATATATATATATATATATATATATATATATGTTAAGGTTTCTACCTTTGATTTCCGTCTTATATTATCAAAACACACATAATCAAAGCAGATATGAATTGTGATGCAAATGCTGGCATAAATATACATCGAATTCTCATTAAACAAATAGTGTTGGGCATACGTGAACGGATGCCGACTTGGCATGCCTTTGCATCGCTGCTAGCACAATTTTGAATTTTTATTAACCACCATTATATCAGTACAAACACATATTCACAGTGCGATTTCTACAATAGCTTTTTAGATGAGGATATAACGATACTCTGGTTCTGCAATATGGTTCACTTACTCTTTATCATTTCAAACAACGTTCATAATCAAGCCTGCACCATTCCCTCTGCATCGAATTTCACCTATGCTCCATGCTGCCTCTCTACCTCCTTGTTCAGTCTCAACCTCAACACTTACTTTCAAAATAATCTTGCTTATAATTACAGATACTGCACTCGGCCGTACATCCAATCAAATACTGAGATTTGAAACTGGAGTCGCTATCATCCGTGGCTTACTGAGATTGATTCTTTGATAGGAATTAATTCCAATCGCACCTACAATTCAACAACAATCATCCACACCACTTCAATAATGAAATCTCAACTCCTATGCACCCTGCACACATATTTATAAAGAAACTCTAAACTTGATTTTGCTAAGGAAAACTTCAAAGGATTTCCTCAATATTGCTCAACACAGAACTCGACCCAGCAAGGAATTTAGCTTCCGACAAATAAAACTCAGCCCAGTAATGAATTCGGCCTCCAATATTTGAACTCGATCTTCAACAAAGAATCTTGACCTTCAATAAATTCGCTCTCTACAAAATGGTGAATTTGGCCTTCAATAGTTTCAGCGTGTACTGGTGATGAATATGGTCCACTAATATTGAAATCAGTCCTCCAGAATAATTCATCTTCCCTGGTAAATACGACCTGTAACTAGAAGATCGACCTTCCAAGAAAATTTGACTTCCTGCAATTGGAAAATCGTCTACTGCATATACATTATCGCAGAGTCAAATAAACAATAGAAACTTGTCTTACTCATGGCTCCTCCTCTGCATTTACATGCAGATCTACATCGATGCAGGCTCACACATGGTTTATGCAAAAAGCACTCATCTCTCATCCGCGGCTGCACAGATTAATTAGATATTTGGGCTCTAATACCAAAATGATGCAGAAATTCTGCCCAAATCAAAATACTTGCGCACCGTAGAGTGTGTGTTCCCTTTACATAAAATCCTCACCCAAAATCTTCATGAAGACTACTTAGATTCAATATAAAATATATATAAGAAGAGAGAGGCGAACATAAACAAAATACTTGCATAAATACAACAAGAAATTTTAGATTGAAACCCTTCTTTGTCGAATATTATATTTGTGGGCCTCTCAGCTCTCAGCCCCTTTACATAAACTCTCACACCATTTCTATCTATATCTCTCCCCTCCATCCTCACAAAAAGCTCATATTTATACATAATTGTGGATTAATTTGAATCCATGATTTCCTCCACAAATAACTCAACCAAATTATAAAATAGCTTTATCTCTCCTTTGACTCAACTAAGTTCCATTTAAGGAGTTCATAATCCCTAAATATCTATACAACTCAACTCCAACTCATATCCTCAATTTATTAAGAGAATATTTACAATAAACCTCACACTCAGATTTTCCTCTCAATTTATTTAAAATGTACATAATTTATAAAATAATTAGAAAAAACATCACCCCCTAAATCACCCAAATAAATAATGACAATTTAGCATGATGCTCCTGCATCAAACATACCACATTGTCCGTATTCCACATGGTCAACGGTGCGGCCGGGTAACCGACCGCACTGCACTTTTTGTTAAATTTAAAATAACACAGTGAACCTTTGGTACTGCCCTGGAATAGGTGTGGATATCATTGGCACCGGTTTTGGTGCGACCTGTAAATTTAAAGGCAGCATCGCGAACTGGTGCGAGTCGAACGACTCGAGTGCACTGCACAACAATTTTTTTCTTTTTCTTTTAAATGGTTAATTTTAAAGGTAATTTGAAATTCTAATCCGCTAAAAGGCTTAATTATGGAAAAACAATAAAAGTACCTGTACATTTTGCTATCGAGGAGGCATATTGGCTGTAGAATTTGCAAAATAAAATTTTCCCACCGTTTGCAAAATTCAAGCTGGAGATTGGTGGGCAATGCACAACAGCAGTGCATGTAATGGGTGCAATGGGAGCACCGATGTCAGGGCGGCTCAGACAAGGATAAATTTCACTGGTGCTTGAGAGCTTTAGAACACTGAAAAAAATAAAAAATGTGGTTTTTTGGCCGTATTTTTTTTTTTTATTTAACCCTGTTTCGGTGCACGGGGTTTTATAGGCACACTAGTGCGATTGCTTAAGACCGCACCGAGTATTTTTTGTTTTGGTGCGGAGTTTTATGAATCACCAGTAAGGAATATTTCTAAAGCACCGGTGCTCTACAATAATAAGACACACCGGGCGGGTGTGTATGGAGCACACGGTGTCCGGTGTGCCAATGTTTTGTGTGCACTGGTGCTTTCTCTTGTTGAACGCACTAGTGCAGTTTAGAATGATAAGCGCACCAGAAAAAAAAAAAACATCTACAAAAACCTCCACCCGCCAACCTCCTCTAGTAACCTCTACTAGAAACGGTTGTCTGGGGTATTTTTATAAGGGGTTCCTCAAAAACATCTACTAGAGGGTCTTTTCCTTGTAGTGGAGCAAGATGAAGTATCCTCTCGTATGTACAATATGGTTTTAGGTTCTCCCTTGTCCATTTGCATGGGTGGAGTTGAGGGGTCCTAATGGTAATTTTTCTCTAGGCCTTGCAAGGCATCCCTATATCGTGGCATCTCTAGGTAATGGTGGGTATAATGCCCATAGTGGTCGCATATGGCACACACATGGTTGGTGCACAATTCTTTCCCTTGGTTGTTCGTGGCATGTTCCTTTTTATGGGAACTTGAGGCGTCAACATTTATTCCAGTGTGTAGAAGAGGTTTTAATTCATCTAACTCTAGGGAAATATTAGTAGGATGGCCTATGATATCGCATAATGCGCAAGGTTGTAATTCCCTAGGTAACTTGGGGGTTTCGACTTTCTTCCCATTTTTGTTATTTTCTTGGTCGCATTAGCTGGGGCTTCGAACGATGTTTCATTAACTGTTGTGGCCTCCTAAGGGACGATAGGGGTGATTCCTGTAGAAGTGATGTTAGGAATTCCTATCATGGATGGTGGGACCAAATACCACACAGGTATTGCGAAAGCCATGTTTGGAAATGTTATAATTTCCAAGACTTTTTTTGACACAAAACTAGGTGGGGGGTATAAAAATAGGGTTTGCGAAATGGCGTAGGGTAGGAATGTCGTGCCAGTGGCTTCAGTCTCCATACTACGTGTTTCTATGTCTTGGCTAGTTTCGTTGTTTGATGAGAGAATCATGCACATTGGTGCCCCCATGATTTCTGGGAATCCCTCTGGTATGATAGGGGGATCTCCTAAGAATGATCCTAGGATGGATGATGGTTTGAACTAGTTAGGGTCAAATTTTGTATACCATGTAAGTGGTTTCATATTTGTGTCTACGTATGGTAACACAACATCGAGAGTCGTCATGGGTGTCTTATCGTAGTACGTGAGATAGTAAATGGTGATGATTTGATCGTCATGGGGCAACATCATTACCCTAACGAGATAGGATGCAATTGCAGTCATGGCGTACATATAACTCCACCCGAGGAGTATATTGTAGTCTAGTTGTGTGTCTAAGACTTCAATGTCTATACGTATTTTCTTTCTATCCAGGTTTATAGGGACATTTTGATATATACCGACGGGGGCTGAAGGGTGATCGTCATATGCTCTAAGGATGAAGTCAGATGGTTTCAATTCAGGTGATCCTAAATTTTTCCAAACGTATTTGGAAATGATGCATGAGGATGCTCCTTCGTCAACGATGCATCCGTGTATGATGATGTTATGAGCTGAAACCGGTATTTGGAAAGAGACCAGAGAAGGAAGCCAAGGGCTTGCTTTGTCTAGGTCAAAAACCATTAGGCATGAATCAGAAGGGTCGATTGCACCTAATGTGGAAATTAAGGCTTTTTGTTGTCTTGGGCACGATGTAGGACTTCCAAGGATGACATGGCAGCTGGTGATTGTGATAAATCATTAACTATGATGTAGCTATGAGCAGCTTTAAAGTGATGTCCCACGCGCCTGGTTGGTCCCTTGACCATTTTCAGAAGGAGATCTATAGGTACTTTAGATATGGTTAACGATGCAGTAGGTGCACTCTTGTTCGTACCTGATGGGTTAGTGTCTAGGGGGGGTATCATAGTTCTTATTCCTTTTTTGGAAGAAAAATTCTTCGCTTGTCATGTAAATTTCATGGCTACCGCCTTTGCTATCATTTTGGAGTGGTTGTTGTTGTTGGGTGATAACCACTGCTTGGTGGGGGGAAGGCTCCTGCATTACAACAGGTTGTTGGGTAGGTCCCCCTTGAGTCTCTCTTTTGTTTATTCCTAGGATTTTTTTTCACAGCATTTGGTATTTCGGTTCTCGTGGTTGTAAGACTGGTGCTGTTGAGCCTGGAATGGTTGCACTAGGTTCACCGGTGCGTTTTTTTGCGGTGGTAGATTTTGTACAGGGAAAGGGGGATATAGGTTCCCCTATTCGTGATTGGTGTAATATTTGGGGGGGGGGGGTCTCTTCCATCAAAATTCCTAGTTGAGTATTGGTTCCCCTACAAGGGAGGGTACGAGCCACCCTACTGTTGATGGTATGCTATCACCCTATTCGTTATATTCTACAAAGGTGTCGATTGAATTTGGTGGTAGCCAGTTTGCGTCACATTTTGGGTAGAATCATACAAGTATCCTAGGTATTGGATATTGCTACCTAGGTGACCTTGATTCAAGGACCTAATCAAATTGTCTGCAGTATTTGATGTGCCTGGTAACTCTCTATAAGTTTGCAGGCGCGGGGTATTTGGTAGGACATTGTAAATATATCCTTACTGGGTGTATATGAGTTCAAGCTACTAGGATTTGCTAATGGCATCGTCCTTAGAGGTAGGTTTTTTTGTTGCCACATCTTTTGAGATATCTGTTGTGAGAGTTTTCAAAAATAATTCTAGCAACACTCTATCGTCGAGTTTGGCTTTACACAAACTGCGACGTCACTGCCATTCGTGGAGATGCTCCAATATATGGACAGTTAGAGTTTGCCTAAAATGAGTCAACAGTTCCATTCTTGAATCATGGTGAATGGGTAGCTGAAAATAAGTAAAGAACATAGTAGCGGGAAAAGGAATATTATCCTTGGAATATTTTATTATATTTTGTTGGAGGGAAAAGGAATTTAAATTGGTTAAATCCCTTTATTTAGAAATAACAAACAAATAAATGATTTATTTATCATTTGAAGGATAGGGTTAAGGAATAATTTAGAAAATAATGATTTATTTTATTATTCCTAAATTATTTAGTCAAATTTAACAAGGAATATTAATTAAATAATGATTTAATTAATTATTCCTATAGAATAATAAGATAAATAATCTAATTATTTCTCATTAATTGGGTTAAATATGACCAGGAATATTATTTAAACAATGATTTAATTAGTTATTCCTAGAGGAAAATCAAATAAATAAGGATTTATTTAATTATTCATCATGGGGTTTCCTATTTGGACTGGAAATAACTTAATAAACTATGGTTTATTAAATTATTTCTTATAGTGAAAGCAATTTTACTATGGAAAAATTGGTCTTACATGGTGTATTTCGATCCATCCAATTGTAAATGGTTAGATGACCAAAGATTGGTATAACAGATTGCCCTCCAATGTGCGAGTGTTAGGAGCTAATTGTATGACCAAAGTACGTTGTAAGAACATAATCACCAGACACCGAAGGGGAGTCATAGAGAGAGATACATAGACAAAGTGAAGTGAGAGAGGAAAATAACCTGAGGGGGCGAGATCTACAAATGATATAAGTCTCCTTTAATGTTTGGGTACCTATTCTCAGTGAGGCGGGGGAGGCATACCTATTCCTACCGAGATGAAAAAGTACAAAGAATAATGGTGTGCCCAGTAAAATGAGAATGAGCTATAAAGTACATGATATCCTGACATAAAATAGGCCACACAAAAATATAATGGATCCCACATACATACCATTCCTGGTACAACAGCCACGACTGAATACAATAATATTTGACTACATGAGATATAATAACAACCAAAGAAGCCTTGATAAATGGGAAAGGGCTCTGAAAATATGAATGGATCATCTAAGTGATACATGCATGCTAGAGGTGATGCAAGCTGTTGGGGCCAAACCCATTAAAGATGCAGAGCTACATCTGAGGTTGTAGCATAAAATGAGTTCATCCGGGCATGTGGGGGGCTACCTGAAGGGCCACCCCCTCATGAGGTCTGAAACATCTCACACACACCCAGGAATCACTAGATCAATCTTTTGGATCACCGAACTATCAAGTATACGAATCTTGATCATGCTGAAGTCAAGTGGATGAGAAAAAATCAAGTCAAAGGGAAATAAGGAGTCCCTTTTCTTGATCTGAGACACTGAACAATGATGGAAGCTGGAACCAAGATACATCACCCTCTAGATTTGTCTTCTGGAATGAATGTGCTGATGTTGACATAAGGAGGTGTGCCATAGGTGAGGCAATGAGGTAACCTCAACTAAGGCACGAGAGATCATAGTAGAGTGACTGATGGACTGACAAGAGGGATGATGATGGAATGGGGGATACAGAGTAGCAAACAGACAAATTCCCTTGTGAGAGAATAAAAAGCATGGATTACTTGGCAGCGACTGACTCGACTCCTGAGGGGATGGGGCATAGTGGGACTGGAGGCCAAAATGGGCTACACGAGAGAGGGACAAGGCATGAATGGATGGAAAACTGTAACGGGAGGAAAAATCACTTGAGAATGACTCTATGAATGCGATGGTGACTCAACTCAGATGCTCTAATCAAGGGTGACTCGATGATGCTGCCACATAGAATAGGCTCAGTGGGGAACATAAAAACATGAGAAAAAGATGGTTACTCATGAGAAAAATCAACACACACGTCAAAAAGTATGAAGGCGAAATGGTGCCCCAAGTACAAGTGGCGAAGGTGCATAATTTCAATTTTGGGAGGCAGCGAAGTGACCCTTCTTGGAAAAACGGCTTCTGGATGAAGTATCAAATCACCAAAAAAAAAGGATACCCATTTTAGAGCTTGATGAGAGATTTCCAAAGGTGCTGACAGTTTGTCAAATGGAGATATGCTTTGGTCGCAATTGGTGAAAGAAAAATTAGGGTTTCCGTTTTAATAGGGCGATTTCGCTCCAATTTGGTTCATTTTCTAGTGGATCTGTGGTGAACATGGAGAGGAGGAGAAAGCCCTAAATCTTGTGGTGTTCATAGCGAACAAACCTGTTATCACTTAGATTGAACCTCAGGCTAAGAGAGGCAATCCCGAGGTAACCTCAAACCATGCTTAGCCAAGTAGCTAGCACTACTAGGCCAGGAAAGGGCTCTCTCCGTATAGAAAACTGTCAAAATGACCGAGGAAAGAAGATCTTAGGCTAGGTATAGTATCTCATGGTTTTTATTTTTATTTTGTAGGGTTTGTTGGATCAAGAGGAGTCAAATAGCTAGGGCAAGGAAATTAGGTCAAAATTTGCGGGGGTTCTAGGGGGTAAGATAGGTAGAAGGCTTGATATGAAAAGATGATTATGGCGAGGTGAAGAGACTGGTGAGGAGTTAGGAAGAGCATACAATATGAATTCTCCCTAAACTGAAGAAAATAAACAAATTATGCTAAATATCCCAAAACAGAGCATGAAACCTGAATTTTGCATTTCAAACTTGAAATTAAGCATATCATAGACATGAAAATTGTTTTTGAGCTCAAAATACATTCATACAAATGATAAAAAATAAGAAAATATGTCAAACACTGCGTACCACATGGATCCCAAAGAAATCGCTGCAAATTTCTATTAATATCCAAGCCAAACTGATACAAAAATGTCTCTTGAGATGCCCAAAGCTCCAAGTGAGTCCAACCTCTACAAATTACTGATAAAATACATCAAATACACCTCAAAATCACTCCCCCTAGCCTCAGGGAGTTGAATCCATGAGATAGGGATCAGTTTCACCTACTCCCAAACAAGAATTTGAAGACTAGGAAAACTCAACAATTTGCCTCTAAAAGAGAGGACACTGATTCATTTCACCTCAACTGATGAATTACCTAATGTATCTACCTTAGCTGAAAGTAAAAACATGACATTTACATTCACCATGACCATTTACATTAGTAATTTCTCCATTTTATCAAGTAAAAATTCAAAAAGTCAAAATTTTGCTGAAGATGATCAAAACTGCATTTTCCTAGTAAATGTGCAACGCCATGATAGAAAAAATAGCCTATTTTGCAAGCAACTTTTGGAGGCCTTCCCGATGTCCAAATCAGCTCCATGATAGCTCATTGGAAAGCTCTATGAGTCTAGTTTCCAAATATTCCTTCATTTTTCAAAATGGTGTTCATCTACCCTATAAAAAAACCTGTTCTCCCAATACTAGTAAACACACAGTGCCAAGGAAAAAACAAGGGCAGAAACATGTTTATTTGGTGGTTGTTTACCTTTTTGAGGGACCAGTTCTCCTCCAAATTTTCTAAAAATTGCTGGAGTTAATTTCCATCTCATTCTGAACATGATGGTGGTGGCCATTTTGTAATTCGATACCCCAAAAAAGAGTGCAACACCAGTGGCGCTGCGCATTTAATAGAATTTTCTTTTGTCAGAATTACCCAAAAACCAAAATTTGCACTAAAGTGCCAAATGTGCCAAAATTTGTCCAAAATTGTGAGGTTACATGTTGATCAATGGTTGGAGGCATGAAGAGACACCTCAGAAAGTATTTCTAACCTCTCCTTCTCCTTTTTCTTGGTCAAAGCTTGAATTTTTGCATGGGCTCGTTTGAGCTTGGCCCTTACAATCTTGTTTCTCATGGCATAGGGTTTTTCCATCTTCCTTTGAATGTCAATGTATTTCTTTGCCTTCTCTAGTAGGCCCTCTAGATGAAAAGTGGCTCTCTCAAGCCAAGACTCTCTGTCTGTGCTAATCTCTATGGCAAGCATCTCACTTGGAGTAAGCTGCTCTGCCAATTCAACCTCTTTCTGCCTTTCCCGAGCTAAAGCCTTCTTTAGCCCAATTGTCCTCGGTCTCTGTCTCAGAAGTTGATATTCCTAATCATCACTATCATCAAATAAACCCAAGGTTTCCTCCAACAAATCCTTGGCCTTTCCTGCCTCTCTCTGAGCTCTGATTGTCTTGACCTCACTGATGGTTTTCTTAGTCTTCAGCTGTTGATTTTCTAGCTCAAGAAAGTCAATCACGTACTATACTCTATCAAGATAAGCTTGAAGCTCAATACTCCTCGCCTCCTAGCCTCTAATCACTGCACTAGTGACTCTATCCTCATCCTCCTCATCAATCTCAATCAACTGAAACTCCTGCTCAGTTTCATGTTTTTCCTCCTGCTCAACAATGATAGGCTCTGTAGCCTTTTCCTTGCCCTTGTCTACCTATTTTGCTGATGAAGAAGGCATGGCCCCTTTCACACTATGTGAAGAAAACACATGCTTATGGCCTCTTTGATAGGTCTTAGGGAATGACTCAATATCATTCATCTTAGTGCAAGCTGCCTCAATGTCCCTTTCACTGCTTGATGCTCCAGTATCATGATGTGATGGTGAAGGGTTATAGAAAGGTGATGAGGTAGGATCAACATGAGTTGAATGGATCTGAGTGGGTGGGGATGTATGAACAACAGGCTGAGATGGAGAAATGGATACGAGAGGATGAGATGATGGAGGAATATCCTGCTCATAATGACTAGGTGGGGTAGTGAAAACCTCATTTGCAATAAATGTATCCCATGAAATATTTTTTCTGCTGAAGCTGATGCATTACCACCATTTTGATGAGTGAATGATGAAAAAGACCCTGCATTTGATTATTGTGATTCCTCTTTTGCACAATATATGCCATCTTGTCAATGCTGCGAAAAACATAGTAAGGTATGTGTAGCATTCTAACTCTAGTGAAATGCATGAGGAGTCGGTTATGGTATGAGTAGAGTCGAGAAAACCTCCCCTCACAAGTGAAGTATTTCATGATTATCCTCATCATGGAAACATACCAGTCATGGAGATGAGAGAAAGGGAAAATTGATTTCTTGTCATCCTTGTACCTAGGTTTAAGGTATGGTTCATAATAAATCATATCAAGGTTTTCTTGTTTAAACCACCTCTCTCCCACACTAGGGATTCCTGTAGCAACTGCAATGGCATTGGTCGACATATCAAAGGTGACCCCAGCAAGAGTGACTTGTTGGTCATGTAGATTAGTGATGAACAATATTGTTAACCCCGGGTGATTTTGAATTTGCTGCACTCTCTCACAAAACTCAAAATAGCCCATATGCTTGAAACAAGACACATTGAGAGGAGAGGCCATGAGTTCCCTTGCGGTTATGGGTTCAAACCCATTAATTTTACCTCCTTTGTGAGCATTTCTTCTTGGAATTTTTGCCTCACCAATACCGCTATCTTCTTCTTCAGACATTTTAAACTCTGACTTATGAAACCCTAGGATACAAATGGAATGAGATGAAGGGGAAGGGGATGAGATGGCTAGCTTGAACAGGTGAAGGGAATGAGTGAGAGGAATGAAATGAATGGTCAAACTAGGTCAATGACATTTACCCTGCCTATAACTGATATGTGCTTAAGGAAAGTGAACAAGGTGTATAAACAGTGATCATAAATTGAAATTAGGGTTTCATTAGGGTTTCACTTCAAAACATTAAAGAGTCACCAAATAGATTAGAAACAAGGCAATGAGGGTGTACTTACTGTTTAGATCATCCTTGGAGGATGTTAGGAGAAGTTTGGAAGTTGTTTGAAGTGGTTTGAAGTGACACAACACTCAACAAACTTGAATGTGTAGGCGCGCAACGCCACTGTCTGAGCGTGTGGCGCTTATCCAAATGCGCAGCGCCTTCGAAATTTTCACTGAGATCTCCTGGCAAGGGTGCAATGCCATTGGGCAGGCACGCAACACCTGTGGACTTTGGCCAAAACTGCTCAAAAACTAAAAAAATCTCCTTCCTAAATACTTCTTGAAGATTAAAAGGGCACCAATAACTTGTTTGAAATGCTTGATAGGCCTTATAGGCAAGTGGATTTTATTTAACTTGAAACACCCACTTTTTCTAATGTTTGATGTATTTTTCTTTATCACTAATGCTTCTTTTGACCTTTTGGCATTGCAGGTTGCTGAAGTCACGGAGTTGGATTTTTCATTTTCTCACTGAGGCTTGACATGATTGCTTTGACAACTTTTGGATTTTATTAATTACATATAATAACATGAAAATGCATTTAGAAAAAAATAAAATAAACTACATAGGTGACTTTTCTATCAAAATGGCATTTTGATAAAAAAGTCTTCACACTGAAAACACAACCTTTAAAGTATAATGAAACCATCATGATGATCTTGTTCAATCCCTCTCATATATATGCTTACCTCATCTAAATGAAGGAATGACCTTGAGAAGTGCAAAACCCTAATGACCTAATGGGACTGCTTTTTAACTTGATTTTGAATGAGATTTTGACTTAAAAGACTTTCTAGTGAAACGAGCATTTCCATAAGTGTTATTATGCTCAAGGGGACATGGGAATGAGTCAGCAATATGAATCTTGGAGGGAAAGTGGAGTTTATTGACAAGGACAACCACCAGTGGAACAATTTTAAGTAATGACCTAATGGAATGATGAAAAATTTATTCAATATGAGACACCTAAGATGCACATGAAAATGTGTTTTGATCCCTCGTGGAAGTATGCAAATACTAACACTAACAAAACCGACTGTTGGAATCGAGATTCGTCAATTGCACTTAGGTGGCCTAACCTTACTCTTTAGTTTCAGTGGTTTAGAATTTTTAGATTAGGTGCCTAGAGCCCGGGAACAACACTCTGCCCTCCTCATGGCTAGCTTACACTTCTTGGGGCATGTTCTGGGATTTGGGTCACATTTTTCAGAGGGAAAAACTACGACAGAGGTAGAAAAGTGCGAGTTACCAAATGGTTGTGTTTTGTCTTGTTTTTGGCTAGGAACTAGGGCTTGATGTTTTTTATGTATTTTTTCTTCCTCTGACAGAAAAATTGCTGAGTTTGTGCAGGTATGGCAGAGTTAAAGATCATCTGGAGATAGAGAGATTTGGATGCGCTTTGTTTTGAGATCCAGGGGGATCAGGTGGTCATAGGCGCACTGGCAAGATATGGGGTTCTCAAGTTGGTTGAGAACAAGTTGATAAGGGCAGGGGGAGTCCCTACTATCTAGGATAGTGAACTATTGGGACCCAGACCTGGAGGTCTTTAATGTGCAGGGGCACCGAATCAAGATGACTATTCAGGACATCTATTTCCTAATCGGTCTCCCGCCACTAGGGGTTGTGTGAAATATCCATCCAGTATTACCGTAGGGGTGGAATATATCCAAGTTCGTGGAACGCCATTTCTGACTAGATGTTCGTATCAAGGGCACGACTATACCAATGGGAGATCTAAAGAGGCTAGAGACTCGGGTTGTTGCCGTAGTAGTGCTGCGGATCTTTGGAAACCAGGAATTCCACCACATCAACAGAGGGCAGATGATGCTGGTTGAGAGTGTGTTGAGCAAGACCTACTAAGGGTGGGCCTAGATGATGTTGGCATCATTCAAACGATATTTGTCGCTATGCAAGTGAAAAGTGAACCATGATTGTGCTTTTGGTACAATATTATGCTCGTTATTCTTTGAGAAGATTCCTACACTTTGACCTCATGTGCAGATCGAGGATGGGGGCCTGCAAGAGGCCAGGATGCGTCGTTGGGGGCAGCTACTGCGGAGAGGAGGAGGCGAGGGAGTCAGATGAGTGTGCCGACCCAAGTTCTTCACACATTGGGAACAAATGCCACTGTATATAGATGACTATCCATATAGTGGGATGAACTATCAAGGGGACCCCGACTTGCCACTTTCGCTCGGTCGAGCATGGGGACCATATGGTAAGTGACAAGTTGTTATATTTTATGGTGCATTTAAAGTTTTATAATTATGTATGTGGAACTGATTTTTTA
This sequence comes from Pinus albicaulis, assembly GCA_034641835.2. Lineage (NCBI taxonomy): Eukaryota > Viridiplantae > Streptophyta > Pinopsida > Pinales > Pinaceae > Pinus > Pinus albicaulis. The sequence continues at coordinate 616,028,649 of CM076575.1, read as the reverse complement.
CTTTTGGTATGTAGATATAGCACCGGTGAAACCGATTGGGTATATGGGACGACCCGCAACACCAAGGGATGCAGAGTCTAGCACAACTAGATGAGCTAAAAGAGAAGATTTAGAGGCACTACTGGAGGTTGTCTGTTGCAGATTCGAGATGTTGATGACCGAGGTATCAGAGTGCGGTTGACATGATATTGATGACCGTTACATTGAGGCATATGTTGGGCTACCATCAAAGTGGCGAGGTGTCATGCGGCACATGGTGATGGTCGGGAAGGGTATGTGGGATGTGAAAACTGCAGGAGCTGAGCCATTGGATCAGGACCCTCCAGATAATGATTAGATGTAGGCGCATGTGGTGCCCCGAGTTTTGATTTTTGTAACATGCTCTGGGCATCTTGGATGTATTAGATTAGAGGACTCCAAAACATTTATGATGATATGCGTCTTTTTATATATGAGGAGTATATGGTTCACCATTTGGTTATGACTATTGTCTTGTGTTAAATGCATGTGATAAGTGACAATATAGAATATTGTTTGCAATGCTATATACATAGTGATTTTGGGCTCTAGGTACATGACATAATGTAATTGTTTCAAATTCATGCTCTAAGAACTTCACTTGTAAATATATTCTAAAAAGGACATGGTTATTCACATGATATATGCCATTCAATTGCATGAAAATCAGTGGGGAATCTAAACGAACATGAAGATGAAGGATGCGATGTTCAAGGGAATCGACTAACAAACCTATTACTGCATCATATTCGGCCTGATTATTGGTGGCAGATCCAATGCACACGTCGTTGGAGAGGACTAATGAATGAATGGGGTTAAAAATGGCCCAGGCTGCCCAGGCTAGATTCCGTGAGTAGCGACTTGCACCGTCGGCATAGCCGATATACGGTGTGGATGATGGATCCATCTGAAAGGCACAACAAGACAAAAAATGAGATGATGAACAATGCAAGCTACCTAAATGCATCACAGAAATAAAAAAAACGCATCTCAATGAAAGATGTTATGGGTAAAATTTCTTAAGGTAGAGTGCATTGTGAGGGTTAGGAAGGATTTGGCCTTTAAAATCCTCTAGAAGGTATGCCCCCTTACCCAAATCCTTACTAATGATGTAAGGTCCTAGCCAAAACGAGTTTAAATTCCCATGACCAAGGACATCATGAGCCTGGTCATACACTAGAACAAGATTGCGTTCCTAAAAGGTATGAGGGTGGACTTTTCAGTCATATTGAGCTTTGGTGCACTTCTTGGCTGCTTCAGTGGTTTGAAAGGCAACACGAGGCTCTTCAGAAGCATGCTCAAGCATGATAAGTCTTTGCACTAAAAATTGGGTGTAAGGGAGAAGTTTGGCTACTAAGTGAAGGAAAGGGATTTCACACTCGATCGATAAGAATGCCTCCTCACCAAAAACAAGGTGGAAAGGAGTAAACCCGGTCGCAGATTTAACAGAAGTTATATAGGCCCACAAAGCAAGGAAGAACATAAGGTGCTAGTTGGTTTTTTGCTTGTTCACCATTCGATGAAGCATAGTTTTAAGGATTTTATTGACTGCTTCAACTTGACCATTACCTTGGGGGTAATAAGACGATGAATATTGGTACTCAAAACCCAATAGAGAATATAGCTCATGCCATATCTCATCTTTGAAATGTCGGCCATGGTCGGAGACTAATTGTTTCGGAACCCCGAATCGAGCAATAACATGGTTAAAGAAAAATAGAGCCATGGTAGTTTCCATGTTATTGAAAGTTGGCATGGCCTCAGCCCATTTGGTGAAATAGTCAACCACCACAATGATATACTTTTGGTTACCAGTAGATGGAGATAGACTCTCCATAAAGTCAATGGCCCATTTGCAGAAGGGACTAGTCGAGATGACAGGATGGAGGGGAGCAGGAGAAGCTCGTGCCTTTGGAGCAAAAAGTTGGCAGTTGGAACAGTGTTTGACTGTTTCAATACAATCACCGAAGAGAGAAGGCCAAAAATACCCAGCGTGCATGACTTTCTGTTCAGTAACCAAACCGGAGAGGTGACCACCACAAGCACCGCTATGGCAGGCATTAAGGACTTTCTCAGCTTCAGAATGCATGAGACAACAACGAAGGACATAATTGACACCACGACGATAGAGATCGTCACTAATGAGAAGATAGCGGGGGACTGGGTGTCGTATGTGTCATCGAGCATCACAATCAAGATGGGAAGAAAAAATTTGGGTTTGTAGGTAGGTAAGGATGTCACCATACCATGGGTCATCTAAAGTAATGGCAAACAAATGTTCATCGGGTAAGTCATCATTAACCAGCGGATCGTGCGTACCAGTGGGCAATTCAGAAATTATTTTAGCAAGGGATAAACCTTTCTTACTCTTGGGTGTGAAAAATTTGAGATCGAACTCTTGAAGGATAAATATCCAACGGGAGTACTTCCCATTGATGATCTATCTACTCGGTAGGAAATCCATATGGTTGGAATTGGTCACGACCTTGGTGGGACACGTAATGATATAATGATGAAGTTTCTAGACTGAGAACACAACGACCAGTGCCAACTTAACTCCATGAAAGTAGGACACGGGAGGACCCACAAGGTTATTACTGACATAATAGTTAACATGTTCGTTTTTGGTGTTGTCTTCCTGTATAAGGACGCCAACGACTGAATGGGTGGAGGCTGAGATGTACAGAATGAAATCCCTCTCAAAGTTAGGAGGATTATTCAAGGGAGCGGTAGTGAGAGCATGTAGGGAATCAAAATATTTTTGAGCATGGTCATCCCAAAAAAATGGAATGTTAGATTGAAGGAGTCTTAGAAACCCATGCGCAGTGGTGGCACAGTCAGGGATGAACCAATGAAGGAAGTTAGCTTTGTCTTGGAGGCTTTGTAATTGGCACAAGGTACGAATAATAGGAAGCTCAAATATGGCTTGAACTTTGAGGGGATCAAGCATTATACCATCTTTGGACACGATGAATCCCCAAGAAAAAACCGATAGGAACCCAAAAGACACACTTCAACAAGTTGAGGCAGATATTATAATTGCGACATCAGAGAAAGGCGATACGCAAATCATGGAGGTGTTGTGCCCGATGCCTTGAACGAGCAATAAGGTCATCAAGGTAGGAAAGTATAATATGAGCCAAGTTATGGAAACAATATGACATGGCCCGCTGAAAAGTTGCTCCGACATTATTTATGCCAAATGGCATCACCCTATAAGCGAAATTTCCCCACGGACTAATGAACACAGTCTTTAACTCATCAGCATGGTAGATAACAATCTGGCTATATCCGGAGAAACCATCCATGAAGGATATAACCTCATGCCCAACACACTCATCTATGATTTGGTCAATGAATGATGTCGAGAAGTTGTCTTTGGGACAAGCTTTGTTCAGGTCATGAAATTCATTGCAGACATGGATGGTGCCTTGTTTCTTGAGAACGGGAACCGGGTTAGAGATCCAAGTGGTGTATTCAATGGGATAGATAAAACCAGCCTGCTTGATTTTTTCAATTTCGGCTTTGATAGCCTCTCGTCAAGAAGGATTAATGGGTCTCAACTTTTGACGGACAATATTGGCATTGAGCCATGTATTGATATGGTGTTTGACAATGGTGGGATCAAGTCCGGGCATCTCTGAATAGGACCAGTTGAAAACACCACAGAAGTCCTTGAATAACTTAGTGTAAGCCTCAATTTCTTCTGGGGTGCATTATGCCGCCAAAGCGATGTTTTCTTCTATCCCTAGTTTATCCGAAATGTTAATTGTAGTGGTAGGAGAGATATTGGCCATATTTCCTTCTTCGAAAGCATCGGGTGTAGGAATGGGATTTCTAAACCAATCGACCTCATAGGAGATGAATTCTTTAGACTCCACAACATATTGTTCATGGGACTGTTGCAAAAGGAAGTATGCACGGTGGTGCATATCATCCAGGGAAAGTCAAGGGTGACCATTGATTCTATAATGTCTTCATCAGAATGAAAGATGGGGGGACTGGTAGAAGAAATTACACATGACACGGAGAGGCTACCTGACACATCATCATGAGAGATATGGTTCACATAAGCATTGCTACGAAGAGTAGACGAAGAACTAGTAGATGAAACATCTACCGATGTTGAGCCCAAAGTGATTGCCAAAGGAGGTTCAATCGAAATATAAGGGAATGCCCGAAAGGGGTTTACCACTAAGGATCTCATGGATGATGATAGATAGAAGATAGTGGATGAAGGTTCCATCAACTCGACATCGGGGGGAGGTATCACAATAGGTGAAGAAATGTCCTCCGGTTCAGCCTGAGCCAAACACATGAGTAGAGGAGTAGAGGATCCACTACATTCGGCCTCGATTCAGTGAACAAGCTCATGGGTGTCACAGAAATCATCAATACATGGACAGAGGTGAGAATAGTGGCCATAAAGATCACACAAAGCACAAGGGTGATTTGTGCGCAATGATTTGAGTTTCTTGGTTGAATCGGGTAAGGTAACATGGACCACTGGGATATTGCATTTAGGAAACACCTCGTTGACCACAGGTTTGAGACGAGGAAGCTCGGGACAATTTTGGGTGGCATGCCCAACAACATCACACAAAGAGCACAAAGGGGACTGCTTCGGAGGTTTAGGAGGAGCAAGATTTGTTTGGGTAGCCTTATCCTTAGGTTCCTTATTTCTGGCTTTGCCCCCTCACCAGAGGATTTCATAATAGGAGTATATTCATGTTGAGGTGGCTGAGGCACTGAAGCAAAGGGAGGGTTCACAGCGACCGGTTGGACCAGAGTCAAAGCAGTATAAGGTTTGAGATGACCAGGCGAGGTTTCGGCTGGGGGATAGATGTACTAGATTGGGATCCCCAGTTTCAAATTGGGAAGGCTCAATGTAGCCATAAAAGGCACCGAAAATACTCCAAAGAGGGGAGCGACAAACAATATCTGACTGGAATAGTAATGGCCTAGTTGAATGGATCCCAACTGGTTAAGGCTAGGGGGAATTGTTCCTGGTTGAAAAGGGGTAGAAGAGACACCAGCAAAGGGAGAAGGTCCTTGAAAAGAAGGTCATGAAGGCTCTGTCGAGTGCCCACCAGCAAGTTGTGGAGGTTCGGGCTGTTGGTTGGTTGAACCAGACTACTTGTGGCTAGTCTAAGATGATTTCATCATGCAAACATTTGACGAGCTAGGGTCAACAATAAGATGGGGGAGACCAGGGAATGTACCAAGTATGGTGGAATATTTATAGATTCTAGGTGAAACACTATTAAGAGGTGTGACTGATTGCTTATTTGCCACCAAAGATATGATAGACTCAGGGGAGGTATGAGACTTCGATTCGTAATATGCCAACTGATCAATGGTAATGATCTTTCCATCGTGAGGAAAGCACATCTTATGGTGAAATGTAGATGCGACGATAGACATCGCATAGGTATAGCTACGACCTAAGAGGATATTCTAATCCAAGGGGGCGTCAATGACTTCATTGTTAACACAAACAGTCTTTCCTGCAAGAGCGACAAGACACATGCCAAGGGGCTGAGAAGGGTGACTGTCCCGAGCACAAAAATTGATGGTGGATGGGGCAAAGTCAGGTGATCCGAGTTTATTCCAAACTGAGGTGGAAATCACGTAGGTGGATGCGCCCTCATCTATGATACAACGTGAGACAAGAGAATTACGAATCTTGACTGGTATTTGGAAGGAAACAGATGAAGGTAAGGGGGGATGTTCTGACTTGTCAACATTAAATACAATCAAACGATCACCTGAAGGATCCACAGTGCCCAAAGCAGATAATAAAGCTTTATGTTGTGAAGGGCATGACTGGAGGACTTCCAGCGTTGACATGGTAGCAGGAGATTGTGCCAAGTCATCTATTATGTTGTAAGTCTGGGTAACTTTGGTAGAAGCAGAAGTTTGGTGTAATGTCCATTTTTGGATCTTGGGAATGACCTCTGCCCGTGGCTAAGGAATCTGTAAAGGAGCATTCAGTGTCGAATTGAACTTGGTGGAAAATTTGGTTTGGGACTCGGTTGCAGAGGAAGCAGGTGGCTTGCCATAGTGGCGTGACCAAGTTTTAAGGTTGACATCAACGATATTAACCTCTTCAGTATTAATCATGAGAATATGGTATTCAGGGGTACCAGATTGGGAAGGTTGAGGGGCAGCCTGACCTTGAGGGGGTTGGGTAGCCACATATCCTTGCTGAGGTAAAGGATTAGTGAAAACAGACAGTTGAATAGGTGAAATATTTTGAGGAGCTGAAGAAGTAGCTTGGGATCATCTAGATGTTACTTGTGCTTCCCACAACTGTGGCATCTGGGGTAAAAGGGAAAAATTGTGAGTATAATGGTCGTGGACATCATAACAAGAACAAGGCTTGTTTGTACAAAGAGGCATGTTATACTTGGGTTGATCACCTTGTTGCTGGTTGTTAGTGTTAGGTTGGTTCCCTTGGGGTGTGTTTGGTTGGTTACCTTGGCAACCTTGATTACCTTGCATTGGTTGATTTTAGTTGCCTTTCCCTCTTTCTTGGAATTAGGAGGATTAGTCGCACTCTACTGCGCATAAACCTAACTCTGAGGGGGAGGTCGTTGTTGCAACGAAGGTTGAGAAGGCATGGGAGGCTCGGGTGCGGATGCCGTAGGGGCTGGAGCACTGGGCTGTAGATAAGGATAGAAAGGAGGTTTAGCAACATTTGGGTAAAACATTTGACCAATAGTATGCCCTAACATCAGTTGATGTAATGGGGCAAATGTACTTTGTCCTGGATACATGCTGCCGGGAGGGGGAATAAGTGCTAGAGGAGTTATCCCCTCCCTGAGGGAAACCATAACCCATGGGAGGATGACTATACAGATGTGTAAGAGATCAAAAGATACTATTGGCGATGTGAGATGCCCCTGGTGCATTGGCACCACCAGATCTAGGAAGATCTGGTAAAACGGTATAAACATAACCAGATTGGGCATAGATCAAGTCATATTTCAACACGATTTGGAGAGCTTCTTCCTCTATCTGAGGAAAGTAAGATGCAACATATTTACCAATCGAAGGAAAAAGCGTTCTGAGAAACTAATCCATCTAGAAACAATCTTCAAATGTGGGAGCTCAATATAAGCTCCTCCTTCTACGCCATTCTTGGACATGGTAAAAAAGGCAGGTGACAAAAGTTTGACGAAATGCGGTCAACATATCAGTACCAATATCATATCGGAGAGATAATTGAAATTAGGAAAAAAATTCTTTAGAAAGAGCTGCAAAAATGGAATGTGAGGCAGAGGCCTAGGCCACATACCACTTGGCAGTGTCTTTAGTGAGCGTACGCTGGAATAACCGAAGATGGATGGAGTCATCAGTGAAAGGATCAGACTTGATTAGTAGGATCCCCTCCAGAGTTTCCTTCAAACTTAGGGATGTCAGAAGGAATCTTAGTTAGCATGACAGACCAACCTGGATCATCGTGTATAGGATCATTAATTAACTGGATGAAATCGGGGAGGCTTAAACCTGCCATAAAAGATAGAAAAGGAGTAGCCAGAATAGTTCTGGTAGTGGTTCCACTAGTAGCAGCTCTAGAGTTAGGCCCGAGGCTACCGCCAGCTTGAGGACCAGCACCTACATTGGCAATTGACATGGTGACAGAATGAGGTGGAGGAGGATCGGGTTCGGAATCGGAGTGAGGGCCCGATGGACCAGAATCAAAGTCAATATGGGGACTCGGTGGAGGAATAACTCGGACTCGACGCTTTGGAGTAAGTCTTCCTAATGGAAACTGAGGATGAAGGCCTAGGAGTTTCTGGGATAAACGCCTAGGGGGCGCAATGATGGCAAGACACAGATACCCAAATAATATGTAAGAGTAGTAAACAAAGGCTCAGAGGGGCATATAAATTAATTACAATGATTATGTCTTGGCTTGGTGGTGTAAACCAATTTCTCTTCACTTTAGGTGTGCGTGTGTGCAATCCATGTGTTAATTTTAATTAAGACCAGATGGTTTTATATAATGAAAAATAAAAAATGTTGTATAATTGTAAATAAAATTGAGATGGCAGTAAAATAAACAACTAAAGATGCATAAGTTCAACCCAAAAATAAGGGTTCCCAAACAACTATTCTAAGAGGCAGGAAAAATTGACTCAAAACACACAAGATGGAAAAAAGATCTAAGGTCTAAGGGATAGGGACTAATGACTCAAATTTGTTGGAAAAGGTGCAGAAAACAAAAAGAAACCAAAGGGAAAACTGCTGCAAAAAAGGAGGCGAAAGGTTAAAACCCTAAGGGAAACAAGGGGAACCCTAAGGGAGAGACCAAAGAAAACTCAAGAGGGGGTTTTGGATGGAGTAAAACTGATCTAAAGGGATCTGAAAGAAGGATAGATCAGACCCTAAACTATTGATTTTTGTAACATCCGGAAGTGTTCCAAGTCTCAAACTTTGTAGGGAGGCTTGGAAAACATCATTCCAAAGAACTTAGAAACATTTTGTGGAAATTCCACTCGGTTCATGAATTATTAAAATAATTAATTATTTTAATGAAGACCCTAAGTCTAAACTTAGGGAAATGAAAAAATTAAAGAGTATTAATGAGTCAGAGTGTGAATCTTCTAGAAAACATGGATCAAGTCAAGTTTTAATCTTAGCCATTGATTAATATTTTAATCTGGGCAGTTGGTTCTCTAATAGGAAGATTATAAAATAATTCTTGAGGGTCATTTGGAAAATAAGCTGAGCATACACTCAGTACCTGAAGGAGATTGATTCTGAAATAAGAGAATTCGATTTCAGTGGGAGAGTTGCAGGGTGAGGAGTTTGTAGAAGCAGAAGGATGGGGGATTCAATAGTGGTCGAGATCAGGGACAGAGGGCAACAATGGACCCTTGGAGGAAGCTTGAGGCTACAACATAGAGAACCCACACAGACTTACGCAGTCCAGCACTGGGACTGTGCAGTGAATCACATAGACAGACACAGGGGCCAATAGGGGCTAATCAGGGTGTCAGATAATTATACGAGGGAGCCGAAAATTTAGTCTCAAGTGTTTTAGAATTTATCTACCATTATATTTCCCTATAAATATTTCATTTTCTAAATAATTAATAAAACCCTCAGTTGTTACACCGGTTTTCCTGCATTGGGATTTTCCGGGGACAATTGTCCAAAAATAACTATGTACATGTGATTGTTTCTTGTGCCTATGTTCCCTACTGTTTATTTCTCTTCATATATATTTTTGAATGTTGCAGTAGTATTTATTTCGATATTTGCCAGAATATTTCTGAATAATAACTTATTGAAAGAATAAGTAGGAGAGATAAATCTATCGCTGCAACTGCATAGTTTTTAATTTGAAAATTTCACATGGTATCAGAGCTAGAGACGAATAACAGGAAGGGGGAATCAACCAGTGAATGGAAATATATTGTTGCAGAAACAATGCAGAAGGGTTCACACAGTTCTCTAGGAAGGGGAAGAAGCATGTCAAAACAGATGGATCATGATGTCTCTATATTGGCATCCAGACTTGAGGAAGATTTTCCTTGCGTATCGAGCACTACTTCTTTTGATGTCTGGTATATTGACAGTGGAGCCTCTGCTCACATCACTAGAGTAAGGGATTGTTTTTCCAACTACCAAGAAGAGCATATGAATTTCAAAATAACCATGTGTAATAAAGAAAAATGCACTCCCATTGGGAGAGGTACCATAATTTTTCATATTGAGGAGGGAAATAGAATTCGAGCCACTAATGTGCTGCATGTGTTAGGTTTGGGGATGAAATTTCTCTCAGTTTCTTAAATTCAAAACCGAGGTTATGATGTCTACTTTATTGGAAATAGATTATACATTAAGCACCTTGGTTGGAAGAAGAAGGCACAGATCGGGGTAATAAGCAACAAAATGTACAAGCTATAAATTGACTCTCCAATGGCACTCATCGACAGCGCAGATGAAATAGACCTGAATGAGTTATGGCATAGAAGAATGGGGCATTTTCGTCATGGGGCGTTGAGAACTCTCTAGAAGACTGTCATAGGTGTTCCAGAATTGAGCACTAAACGAGATGATGTCTACAAGGGGTGCGTATTGGGAAAATATGCCAAGACAACATATCAAAGAATTGACAATAGGGCCAAGGTTGTATTGTACATGATACACTCATATATTTGTGGACTGATGTACAATAGAAATAAGAGTTTCTCCAAATATCCAATAGACAAGACAAGATATATAAAGAATTTTATATTATGTTAACACCTAGGAAGGGAACAAAGAATCATGTTACTAGTCCCCCTCAATAGGATGGGTTCTTGGCTATCCTCAACGCTTCAAATCCAAAGTTTCTCTCTCTCAATGGTACAGGAAACCAAAGACGTGTTGAACTCTGTAGGATCTCAAGAAGAAAAACAATAATAAAAAGTGATCAAAGTATGACAATGATAAGAGGATCAAAGTCCAACCATGATAAAAGGATCCAAGGTAGATAATGAATGGAAAACCCTCATATTTATAACAAAATATTGAGTTATCATTGATAATGGTGCATAATAAAATATTATTAACCAAGATCTAGATCTAACTGCTTGAAATATCTTATTATATTTTATTTGAGGGGAAATGAATTTAAATTGGTTAAATCTCTTTATTTAAAAATAATAAACAAATAAATGATTTATTTATCATTTCAAGGATGGGGTGAAGGAATAATTTAACAAATAATGGTTTATTTTATTATTCCTAAATGATTTAGTCAAATTTAACAAGAAATATTAATTAAATAATGATTTAATTAATTATTCCTAGAGAATAATAAGATAAATAATGATTTATCTCATTAATTGGGTTAAATATAACCAATAATAGTATTTAAACAATAGTTAATTAATTATTCTTAGTGGAAAATAAAATAAATAAGGATTTATTTAATTATTCCTCATGGGGTTTCAAGTTTGGACCAGAAAGACCTTAATAAACTATGGTTTATTAAATTTTTTCTTATAGTGAAAGCAATTTTACTATGGTAAAATTGGTCTTACATGGTGTATTTATATCCATCCAATTGTAAATGATTAGATGACCAAAAATTGTTGTAACAAATGATACTATTGGACGAACACCACAGGTGGATAGTTATAATATGATTTCATGGGTCTTCTATTTGCTTCCCTTCGAATTTTGGTATATCAGAGGGGAGCTTTGTGGGCATGGGGGGCCAATTAATGTTGTAATAAATGGGGTCATTAGTTAACTTCGTTAGATCTAGAATATTAAGTGATGCTAAGAAGGGTAACTAAGTATTCACTGCCATTATGTACTGTGGAAAACCATGTGTCTGAATGTGATGGTTTATGGGGGGTGCCAGGGGATATTACCCTGTGGCATGCCTTGATGAATATTCTGCCGACTCCCTGGAGGGGTAGTGCTCCTCTGCCCTCTAGGGGTTGTGGGGGTAGTTGAGTGTGGTGACCCTGCTGGGGTTTCGACTCATGTGGTGTTGCGTGACTCTTAGGGGTTTCCAATCACAGATGCCCCTATAGAGGATGAACCGATAATGGTGGTGGTGTGTCGTCTTCGACGCCTAAATGGAGAAAGACATGGTACTCATCCCTCTAATGGGGGGAGGTCCAAGAAACGACTAAATCAACGAGGTCCCATTGGGTCCATTATGGTGTCGACTAGCTTAATATTGGTGATACTTTTGGTTTTCTAGAGGAAGAAAGATTTTTATCAAAGAAAATATGATCACATGCATAAAAAAAGTGAAAAAATAAGATGTAAGTTTTCCTTTAAATTAACACTATGTGATCAAGCAAGAAAAAAATATGGTTTTGTTTGTTTTGCATATGATACTCAAAAGCCTATATAGACCTATTCATCCTTACACTCTTAATCCAATTAGACCTTGTGAAGATTTCTTCTAATGGGTACTGGGACTAATGTCCCGAAAGAACTAGCGACGCCTTCTAGCAGCCGAAGAATCGACCAAGGTAATGGTAAGGGGATCAAATGTTGCGTGCACCGTCACCTATAGGGAAGGATGACCTAGTTTTTGACACTAAAGTACCGTCATCCCATGTGAGTGTTCGAGTCTTGAGATTCTTGGTATTCAGCTACCAGTACCGAGCACTAGATGGGTCAGGTAGCCCCAAAAAGTACAACACACATTGGACCTAAGCTTAACCCCCTCTGAAATGGGTCTCTGGTAATGCTCGAGTATTTGTTCCGTGGGCGGATAGATGGATTTGAAGCTCCCTAAAAATTCAACATCTAAGTTTCAAAATGTATTATGACCACAACGACTTATTGGATGCCTACCCTCGATGGTCCTAACCTAAACTATAATTATTTTGTGCCCCCTATGGGGATAATTAGTGAGTTCGATTAGTGATTTTTCTTAGAGAGTCTCAATTTTCTTAGGGTGTGCCTTGGTGAAGTAACTAGAAGAAGAGGATAAAGGTCCCAACACACTGGGTGCCTTTTGTTCCAATGCTTACCGATACTTCATGTGTGCTTTTGAGTGTACAATCACAAGTGTTATGAGATGTGGATATGCGTTGATCTTTTACAATCCTTTTCTAATTACCCTATATGTGATTGTTCATTGCAAAAATAAACGATGTGTGGATTATGGGCCACTTACACCTTGCCTAGTTAGACTAAGTTTTCACTATAGGGAGATGGAAAATTGTCTTAGGAAAGCATTCATATGCATACCCAGGCTCACCGTGAGGTGCAAGGGTGGTAGACTACTTGTCTTCTTTTTGACAGTTTGGTCTCGGTCCCGATTCCTAATGCAAAATTGAACTAATCCAATGCAAAATTTGAAAAAACTTGAACTAGCTAAAGATATGTGGATATATGGGCCACTTACTTTTATGCTCATTATGCTATGTGTTTTGTATATTTTATGAGAAAATCGTTTGTTCGGACAACATATGTGGACTGAAAACCACTTATTTTTTCCTACTTAAATTATGTGTGATTTGAAAAAATTAAAAAACTAAAATTAAAACTACTTAGTTGCTAAGCTAAATTCTAGAAAATAAGCGTCCTAACTAGTCATGAAATACTAGAACATAGTGATGGAAATTTTTTTATGGGTTGGAAAACACTTTGCAACTGCAAAAAATGAGAAAAACCAAGTGAAAATGGACTTGCTGCCTACCACGCAACTTATCCACCCACGGGCGCGAAGCGCACATCTGTCTAAACAGAATGCATATGGTCGAGTAGAAGCAAAGAACTCCTCCTTCTCTAGGAAAAATTTCTCACTGAGGGTGATTGAAGGTGCTGAGAGGATGCAGAAGTGATTTTGCAGCAAGTTGCACAGGAAGAAGGACCTGCATCAACAACCATTAACTCAAAAGCAAGAATCTAGTGAAGTCGTCATTATTGTGGTAGTGTATTCGAAGCATAGCTGGACGAAATACACTTTGCTTAGTAGGGAGCCTTCTTACCTACATGCAAGTCACAAGTCAAAGTGGTTTGTCAAACATTAGTGGAACAAGTTCAACATGTAATACGCTAAGTTAAATGGAAACATAGCATGCTACATAAACAATGAAACAAAAAAAAAACAACATGCACAAGAAACACACTCAATAGAGAAAACACACTAATAACTCAACAATGGAGAGTTTTGTCCCTTTATCAGGTGTTGGTACTAGTAGAGGATAGAATGCTAAATCTCTTGTAGTAGATCCTTCGAGCTACAGATCTCCAATACCCAAAACAAGGGGGTCTCTTCCCCTCAAGTTTTCAGCAAGCCTCTCTTCCCTCTCAAAGGATGGTAGATTGACGAACATGTGGTGAACTCTTATCTCTTGGATTGAGGTGTTGGATGGCTAACAACTGAATCCTTCCAATCCTCTTGCTGCTAGACAACACAAGCTGGTTTGCTGATGAGAAATTTGGCTAGCATAAAAATGTGTCTCCTATTTCTCTTCCCATGGCTGGATTTTATAGACCATTTTCAAATTTTTCCTCCCTCTCTTGGTCTAAGATGGATGGTGACACAAGAGTGGGGATATGATTCCTTTGTGTGTTGCATTTAAGCCTCAAGGTGGCTCAAAGACGACTATACTTGCTAGTACTGAGGAATCTTCCTAACCAGGTGTGCCAAGTGGTCCCGGACGGTGACATTTCGCCATCTACAGGACCATGCAGCTATGGAAGGAATATTTTCATTTTGTTGTGTGAATATCGAAGGAATAGCTGTACTGCGGGAAACTATTGAATGAATAGCTTCACTGTCCATAAATGTTTGCCTTAAACTTGGGAAGAATTAAATTTTTGGCTTTTCCTAATGTATTCCTTCTCTGAAAATATTTATCTGTACCTTCTTCTTGACATTTTTAATGTATTTTTCCTGTATTATTTTCCAGTGTGAACAACAAGTCATGATATGCCACATCATTATTGTGGATTACATAATTACCTATTCAAAATGTATTGTAAAGTGGAAGTCCAAAGACACATTCAAAATATGAAGAGTCATGTAAAGTCGAAAAGTCATAGGAAGTCAAACAGTCGTGAGGGTAGTCAAATATTCACCAGGAAGGTGAAGCATCACCTCTTGGTTATATATAGACCCTCATTGTATGAGCAAATGGCTTTTTCACCTTGGCTCATCCCACAAGGCATTAGAGAGACAAAGTAGTTCTTTTCGGAGCAAGAAATGGCTCCAACACTGCACTATTAGAGCTAATGATGTTCATTGTATATATGTGTCTTCGAACTTTTACTTAATAACAAAAACCTTCAAGGCCAACACTTTCTTCATGCGTGGATTATGAATGTTTGAAAGACTAGTCTACAAATGTTTATTTATCATGTTTGCTTTCATTTGTGCTAAAGTAGTTGAAATATTTCGGTTATTTTAGTACTTATATTATTGGAATGTTTTGTAATGATTGTTATCGTTGTCCCATCCTTGTGGACTATTCCACATGATACTAGACAAATCTTTCTCATTGACTGGTTGTAATGATCGTCACATCTTTTGTGGACTATTCCAATGGATGTTAGATGAATCCTTCTTATTTGTGTGTGTTTATACTTGGCTGGTACTATTACCTCTCTCTTAGAGGCTCACTTTATTCTTTCCCTCTACAGTAGAATAACTTTGACACACTTACAACCAAACACTCATGAGACACACTTACTTGCTTTTCGAAGGCACATACACGTTCCTCTCTCTTGTTGATAGTTAGAGCCAAGGAAAATCTATAAGAATACATGGAAATAGGGTTGATACTCTGGATGGAGCTCCTATTCCAAACGATGTGAGGTCTAATTGAGACTTCACATCGAGGAGACCCATTTGTTGATGGATTTCCAACACTGTCAACATAACATTTTTTTAATGTTTTTCGAGCATATAAATAAATTTATAAAGAATTCCATGTAATGACATACATCCTTAAAGTTTAATTAGTCTCTATAGACTTTGATTGTCATTATTATTATTACTATTATAACTTTATATAAATAATAGATATTTCCAAAAAAATAATTTAGATGATTACAATTTTTTATATAGATTTCATTTTTCTAAAATAAAATAATATAAATGTAATTCTTTTAGCTATAACTTTCAACAAAATAAGAGTGCCAAGACATATATTTAATTATGTATTACTAAATACCATAAAAATTTCACAATATATTTTTATCTATTTTAATACATCTGCATTAAAAAAAATAAAAAAATACACTAAATATATTTTTATTTATTTTAATAAAACTACATTTAAAAAAATAAAGACAAAGAGAAATACATTGATATGGAAAATAATATATTAATGATGTGACAATGTAAAAAGAGACATGTGTTCCTAATGAGTCTATATGTTGAAAGTAATGATAATTTACATATATATTTATATATATATATATAACAAAATATGAGTAAAAATATTAAGAATATTATAAGTTTACAATATATATAATATATAATGATTTAATTTATGATATATAAAATAAAATTAATGTTTCTAAATATAATATAAATTATATAAGATATTTTGATTTTACTGGACATCAACATAAATATTGGATTTTTGGTTTTGAGTTGTAATAACAAATATTAAAAATAATTTATAACTTGTAATTTTAAGATTAAAGAAAATAATCTTTATCTCATTTTCGTGATTGAGGAAATTCATTCTTTCTTGAAAGTATCATTATGATTACGTATTTTATTGCTATGAGCGTGGATACTATATTTTAATACTAGGGTAATGTGTAATGTTTATATCTTAGTAAGAGGGTGATGTGTAATGTCATCCATGCTCAACCGTCCATTGACAAGTGTTCCTTTTAAAATAGAAATAAAATAATGTCCCTTATCATAAAAACAAAAATATTTCCTAAATAAAAAACTGAGTCCATGATTGAAAGCAAAAAAAATATAGTTAACTTTAATTAAAAACATCAATATTTCCACTCACACTATGTTAACTTAGTTATTGTTAAAAATATGAATAAACTTCAAAAGCATATGGTAAAATAATTTTATTTCCATGTAACATAATTTTATATCAAACTTTTAAGAAAAATAAAGTTATATATATATATATATATATATATATATATATATATATATATAAACACTCCTGAACATGACAAAAATGTGTAATTCTTATTCTTTTTAAAAATATTTCAATATAAGACTTAAATAAACTATCTAAATATTTATGCTAATTAATATACTTCAATATCAAACTTCTGAGAAGAAATTGCAATAAAAAATACGTCAATATTTTCTATAATAAATATTTTAATATCTACTTTAATGTTTTCTTAATCAAATATTTTAACATCTAAAATAAGAAATAATTGAAAGTAAAAAAACTCTATTACTCTTTAATATGAAGGAATTGTATAACTCATTCAATTATGAATCTAAAAATTTCAATGTATAATAAATACAATATATATTTTAATATATATAGTTAAATAATGTTGACATATATTTCAAATTATATTAACAAAAATATATTTTTTTAATGAAAAGATGTAATTTTAAAAAAATGATTTCAATGTTTGTGATAAAATAAAATATTCTAAATTCTTCTTATTATTTTATATTTTTACTTTTTTTTTCACATATTTTTGTCTTTTTTTCTAAAAACAATCAAAGATTTGGTGTAGTTTACATAATCCAAGTGTTAATGAAGATTTTTAAGGCAATGAATCCATTTATATACTTAAAAATTGGAATTAACATTTTAATCTTTTTATACATTGAAAGATGCAATTTCATTTATATATATAGCCATCTTAAATTACCAAGAGGGATCAAATATTTGGAAGTGTAAATCATTTTTAAAATTTTACACTCTAAAACAAGTTTGCATCTCAAAAGAGTTCATCTCTCTGGGTGTTTGATATATCCCTGGTCAAGATGGATCTATATTGGTGTATAGGAAGAAGTCAAACAACATTGTAGCCAAGAGATTTCTTAAAATCAATTCCAATTTAGCCCAAAATTCGAGCAAGTCCACTCTTGGTTGGTCCACTAGAGGATAAAAGAAGAGATTATTCTACATAATAAGGATAATATACACAAATATTTTAATACCAACTAATATTAACATATACTTAAAAATATGTTAATAATAAAAAAAAACTATTTTAATTTGTGTCACAAAATGTCTCAATATACATGCTATGTAAAATACTTTAATGTCAATTGCGTATACATTATGTATCATTTAAAAAAATTTATGTATATATCATGAAAAAATTAAGTTTTAATTGTTAAAAAGTTTATTTGGTACTATATATACTCTATTTAGCATTCAAAAATATAATTTAAACAATAAAAAATAATACATTGTATTTTACACTCTAAAGAAATTTGCACGTGAAGAAATTTGATTTGTTGGTTACTTCAAAATTCTAGGAGAAATTGTTAGGTGATAAAGACTTAGAGAGAAAATGGAAACTAAGATATTATGAGGTTATCGATTTCAATAGCCAAAATAAAAAATATTTATCTATCTTATTGATTGTCAAGAGGAAAGTAAACATTGTTAAAATAAGAACAAATTCTTAAGCTTCATAGTTAAACTAAGAGGATTGAAAATGAAAATCATTCTCTTAAATGTTCATCTTTTACTCACATTCAATCTAATTTAAAAAAAAAAATAACATTACCAATCTTCTTAACTTTTTAAATCAATAAAAATATAATGAGCTGTGACTGCTTCTCTCAACATTTTTTTTAACATAAAAATAAATCCTTAAAGAATTTTAAATAATCTCCCACTTCTTAAAATCCCACTTACCATATCAATCTTAATAAATATAATAATAATTATTATCATTATTATAAATAATTATATAGTAAATTTAAAATTTAAAAAAATAATATTAATAAATTACTTTTTTATAACTACTACTTTAATTATATATAAAAATATTTACATATTATTACACAACCCTATATAAATTTTATTTTAAAAAAATACTATTTTGATAATAATTACGCCGTAAGGCGTATTTATTTGAAATCAAATTTGCTACCTGTCTATGTGTACAATTGGTGATCGTCAGATGTGTTGTTAGACGATTGAAGAAAGGTGAGCCGTAGATATAAAACAGTTAAAAAAACAAATATAACCCAAAACCTTAATATGGAATTTTCAACATTAATCAGTCAGTCATTTGCTGCAGAGCCGCATTTGCTGCAGAGAAGGGGCAACTGGAAGAATGAGGAGGGAGAGCTGCAGCCGCAGTTGGAAGAACCAGCAACAGTGGTAGTTATTAGTTTGTTTTGGTAGTTTTGAGATTGTCTTTTAAATCTCTTTCGTTTATTCATTGTTATCTATCTGATTTCCTGTTGTCTGTTACAGTGAAGAACTGAACTGAAGAAACTTGCTGCTGAGCGAGTGCTGCTGACTGCTGCGTTGCCTGTGAGTGCTGCTGACTGCTGTAGTCTGTTCCAGTTTTCCTCTACTGCTGGTCACCGCTGTTAGGTATGGCGTTCATAACCCCTGTAACGATGGGTATTCCCGCTTTAAAGGTCGCTGTTGCGTCAAACCTAGCTTTTCGCTTCAGTTTCGATTAAGGTTTATTGAGGATATTCGTTATGATTATAAGTTTGATGTTTAAACTTTGGGTTTTGATGTTATAACTACTCTGTGTTTGAGTTATTATAATTTAAAGGCGCTGAAACCATCATTCATATCCTCTGCTTCAGTGTTCAATTCTTCTGAGAAATTAAATCAACACAACCAACTTCTAGAATAATTTCAAATGTTCTGGTTAGAGACTTTGCTGGCCTGCACGCTTACAAGGGCCCTTCTGTGTGCCAAGATATTTACAGGGTTTGCTTCTCTACCCGCTTAACAAGAGCACTGTTGTGTGCTATAGACTGCTTATGGTGTGTCAGGCGATAATGTATCGATGAAGTCATTGTTGATAAAAAATACTCAGACTAAATGGTGGGTTAAGCTCCAGAGATGATGCTTCAACTAAAATAAATGATAGTAAATTTATGGATTTCAAATATAATGCCATTGCCTTATTAAATTCACATGAATCCGTAGATCCATTTCCTGAAACTGAAATTTTGAAATTAAAAACTTCTGAAGTTTTGGTAAACTAAAAAGCTCCTCCTCAATACACTCAAATGAACTCCCCAATTCTACTATGGGAACTTTCTCCTCCTCAATACACTCAAATGGACTCTCCAATCTTACAGTGGGAATTTTGTCCACCAATTCTTCCACCTTAGCTACTTCTATGCCTTCAAATGTTGAAGCTGGGGCATTTTCAAATGACCCTGGAAGCTTGTACTTGGAACTATAAATTCCCATATAATCAGTACCTCTGTCTAAGTTATTAGAGGCCTCATATTTACCATCTAGGGATTTCTTACTGTAAGGTAAAAAATTGCATTGATGCAATTATACTTTTCTGAGTCTCCTTTGGTGATGAGACAACCGAAATTTTTTTAGAATTATGTTGTTGCCCAGAGGCAGCAAATGGGAACTTTCTCCTCCTCAATCTGCTTATATGCCTTCAAATGTTGAAGCTGGGGCATTTTCAAATGACCCTGGAAGCTTGTACTTGGAACTATAAATTCCCATATAATCAGTACCTCTGTCTAAGTTATCAGAGGCCTCTTCTTTACCAGCTGGGGATTTCTTACTGCAAGGTAAAAAATTGCATTGATGCAATTATAATTTTCTGAGACTCCTTTGGTGATGAGACAACAGAAAAATTTTCAGAATTATGTTGTTGCCCAGAGGCAGCAAAACTTTTAGTATGATGTTGCCCGGAGACATCAATAACAAAAGAAGTCTCTCTTGAATCAACATGAGCATTTTTAACAAGACCATCCTCCTCCTTAATACACTCAAATGAACTCCCCAATTCTACTATGGGAACTTTCTCCTCCTCAATACACTCAAATGAACTCCCCAATTCTACTATGGGAACTTTCTCCTCCTCAATACACTCAAATGGACTCTCCAATCTTACAGTGGGAATTTTTTCCACCAATTCTTCACCTTAGCTACTTGTATGCCTTCAAATGTTGAAGCTGGGGCATTTTCAAATGACCCTGGAAGCTTGTACTTGGAACTATAAATTCCCATATAATCAATACCTCTATCTAAGTTATTAGAGGCCTCTTCTTTACCAGCTGGGGATTTCTTACTGCAAGGTAAGTAGTCTGCATCTTGTAATGTCTCTGCAGTTTCAGCTATGGCAAAACTTGTTGCTTTTCATGCAAAAATGGATTGTCTTGTATACTCCACACACTGAATATAGAAGTAAATAATAACAACTTAAGTGACAACAAACAACATGAGGAGAAAACTCTGTTTGGTTGTTGTATAACATAAGCTCATGACCTACAAAGAAATATATAATTCTGTAAAAATTGTCAGAAGCATTGTTGGGTATGCTCAGAGATTGCATGAGCATACCTATGCAAGTAGTAAAATTTCAACTAAACAATTAAAAACACACCTCATAAGTATTATATACAAACCATCATTCATATCCTCTGCTTTCCATATTGCTAGGCATACTATCTGGAGTGCCAATTCCTCTAGCTGTTGCCCTGCCTTAAGTTTCTCTTTTGCTAGCTCAGATATTGCATGAGAATACCTATGCAAGCAATCAAGCCTTCTTGGAGCATGATCTGATGGTTTATCCAACACATCCTGTGAACTAACAGATGCTTGACATGCTTCCAGTGGCACTGAACTCTGGCACTTTAAAGAATCCCTACAACCTGCCTTCCCAAAAACTTGCATTGATGCAATTATACTTTGATCTTGATCTGATGGTTTATCCAACACATCCTCTGAACTAACAGATGCTTGACATGCTTCCAGAGGCAATGGACTCTGGCTCTTTAAAGAATCCCTACTATTTTCCTTCCCAAAAACTTGCATTGATGCAATTATACTGGCGTGCCAGGCATATACACCACCATGGCAATATATTTGCAATCAAGGAAATTGCTACTGAGAAACTCTGTCATAAGTCCATCACGGCCTAAGAGGTCAACCATACAACCATAATGGTCTGATCTTTTCAGAATTATGTTGTTGCCCAGAGGCAGCAAAACTTTTTATATATATTTCAATCTTATAAACACATCTCCACAATGTTCATGATTCCTCTTTTCCCTATTTTTTACATTTCAATCTTATAAACAAGTCTCCAATATATTTATAATTCCCTAACTCTACATTTTGATCTTCTAAACAAATCTCCAATATATTTTTAATTCCATTGAACATAATATCGAGATAATATGAATATATGAATGATATGTAAAATAAGTTTAATGGAAATGGAAATTTAGAGTGGTAAATTAGGTTAAGAAATTTGGCTTTCAAAATGAAAGTTTTACATGTTTTTTTGATTTAAAGTCATATCAATATTTTTTGTTAATAATTGGGCACTCAATATTCAATACAAATTTTAAATTGGTAAATTAGGTTAAGAAAATTGGTTTTCAAAATGAAAGTTTTACATTTTTTTATGGTGTTGTTTATGGAAGGTATTTTGTTTTTTCAGGATTTGGTAAATTTAGTGGAAATAGATTCAGCACTATCAAAAAATTTTGGGCTCCCAAAATCCTCAAATTTAACAATTGTAATTCAAATTTTCAAAAAATTATGACATTCTGCTAGATTTTATCATGCTCTTACCATAATTTTCATTATTTTCCAAACTAATTTATGAACTATTTAAAATACTTTTTTTTTCAATACTAAATGCTAAACACTTTTATATAGAAAACCATATCAATATTTCACTTCAATGCTTAAGCACTCAAAAATTTAACACAAATTCAAAAATATTTATCCAATATTTAGATTATAAAAAAAAAAAAAAAAAACTTATCAAACTAATAAAAATTAATTGATAATATTTGAAAACATAACAAATTAATTGATACTAATAATTTTTGAAATTATTATTATTTAATCGCCTCAATTAATGCATATAGAAAGAAAAAAAATGAAAGTAATATATAAATATATTTTAACAACAGATTTTTACATAAATCAATGCAATCAGGAAGAAGTTCTCCAACAATATTAACTGGAAATTGCAGACCATTAGATGTTACAATGTTCTGCAACAACTCCATCTGAGAATTACCAGAAAAAGGTGGATTTCCATCCGGGTATTTTTCCCAGGTGTGGCGTGCCAGGCATATACACCACCATGGAAATATATTGCAATCAAGGAAATTGCTACTGAGAAACTCTGTCAGAAGTCCATCACGACCTAAGAGGTCAACCATACAAGCATAATTGTCTGATCAAGGTGAAATTCCATAATCTCTACTCATAGAATTGAAGTAGTACAGAGGTCAAGGAATGCATTAGAATGGTTAATATGTTTGTTAATGCTTTTCTGTTTCTCTATTAACCCAGCCTTTAGAAAATAGAGCCCCAACCTGGTGAGGATAGGAGGGAGAAGTGAGGATTGGATTGAATGTACAGTTAAGTTGGAATAAGTGAAAAGACACATGGCATCTCTTTCTGACCTGCCCATTTGTGGCTTCAGCTATTGTTATGTTACTTTCTGTAGATAATTTAAAGAATTTTTGTAAAAAAATTTAAATATAAGATCCATCTACACCATATACAGATAAAAGTGATCGTGAATGGGGATTACATCATTACTGTCCACAGTATCCTCATATTGGGTCAGTGGAACCCCTGCAGATTCAGTATGTAACTCAATCCTGCAGATCTAATCCTGGCAAGTCAATACTGGTTAGTAGAAACCCTCAATCCTGGAGTGGAACCCCTGAAGATTGAGTAACTAAATCAATCCTGCAGGTCAATTTTGAGAGCAGCTCAACAGACAAATACTATGGCAAAACTTGCTGCTTTTCATGCAAAAATGGATTGTCTTGTATACTCCACACACTGAATATAGAAGTAAATAATAACAACTTAAGTGATAGCAAAGAACATGAGGAGAAACCTCTGCTTTCCATATTGCTAGGCATACTATCTGGAGTGCCAATGCCTCTAGCTATTGCCCTGCCTTAAGTTTCTCCTTTTCTAGCTCAGAGATTGCATGAGCATACCTATGCAAGCAGTAAAATTTCAACTAAACAATTAAAAACACACCTCAGAAGTATTATATACAAACCATCATTCATATCCTCTACTTTCCATATTGCTAGGCATACTATCTGGAGTGCCAATGCCTCTAGCTGTTGCCCTGCCTTAAGTTTCTCCTTTGCTAGCTCAGAGATTGCATGAGCATACCTATGCAATCAGTCAAGCCTTCTTGGAGCATGATCTAATGGTTTATCCAACACATCCTGTGAACTAATAGATGCTTGACATGCTTCCAGTGGCACTGAACTCTGGCACTTTAAAGAATCCCTACAACCTGCCTTCCCAAAAACTTGCATTGATGCAATTATACTTTGATCTGATGGTTTATCCAACACATCCTGTGAACTAATAGATGCTTGACATGCTTCCAGAGGCACTGGATTCTGGCTCTTTAAAGAATCCCTACTATTTTCCTTCCCAAAAACTTGCATTGATGCAATTATACTTTGATCTGATGGTTTATCCAACACGTCCTGTGAACTAACAGATGCTTGACATGCTTCCAGAGGCATTGGACTCTGGCTCTTTAAAGAATCCCTACTATTTTCCTTCCCAAAAAATTGCATTGCTGCAAATATCATTATACAATTAAATTCAATATTATATCGAATTCTAACACTAGAAATTTATAATATAGTAACATTTATTCTAATGTTAATCTTAATTAACTTATATATTGAGTAACTAAATTTATAATATTACCACATTCATCAAAATTTATCAACATTCCTCAACTTTTTTTTTTATTAGACTATGAAATTGCCTTAGTTAAATTTGTGAAAAAACAGTATGAAAGGAATGTCAAATCTGTCTCCTCCTCAAATTTATAAAAATAAAATAAAATTTCAACTAAACAATTAAAAACACACCTCAGAAGTATTACATACAAACCATCATTCATATCCTCTGCTTTCCATATTGCTAGGCATACTATCTGGAGTGCCAATGCCTCTAGCTGTTGCCCTGCCTTAAGTTTCTCCTTTGCTAGCTCGTAGATTATGAGCATACCTATGCAGGCAAGTTTAAGCCTTCTGGATCATGATTCCCATGGTTTATCCAACACATCCTGTGAACTAACAGATGCTTGACATGCTTCCAGTGGCACTGAACTCTGGCACTTTAAAGAATCCCTACAACCTGCCTTCCCAAAAACTTGCATTGATGCAATTATACTTTGATCTGATGGTTTATCCAACACATCCTCTGAACTAACAGATGCTTGACATGCTTCCAGAGGCACTGGAATCTGGCTCTTTAAAGAATCCCTACTATTTTCCTTCCCAAAAACTTGCATTGATGCAATTATACTGGCGTGCCAGGCATATACACCACCATGGCAATATATTTGCAATCAAGGAAATTGCTATTGAGAAACTCTGTCAGAAGTCCATCACAGCCTAAGAGGTCAACCATACAAGCATAATGGTCTGATCTTTTCAGAATTATGTTGTTGCCCAGAGGCAGCAAAACTTTCTATATATATTTCAATCTTAGAAACACATCTCCACAATGTTCATGATTCCTCTTTTCCCTATTTTTTACATTTCAATCTTATAAACAAGTCTCCGATATATTTATAATTCCCTAATTCTACATTTCGATCTTCTAAACAAATCTCCAATATATTTTTAATTCCATTGAACATAATATTGAGATAATATGAATATATGAATGATATGTAAAATAAGTTTAATGGAAATGGAAATTTAGAGTGGTAAATTAGGTTAAGAAATTTGGCTTTCAAAATGAAAGTTTTACATGTTTTTTTGATTTAAAGTCATATCAATATAAATCATATCAATATTTTTTGTTAATAATTGGGCACTCAATATTCAATACAAATTTTAAATTGGTAAATTAGGTTAAGAAAATTGGTTTTCAAAATGAAAGTTTTACATTTTTTTATGGTGTTGTTTATGGAAGGTATTTTTTTTCAGGATTTGGTAAATTTAGTGGAAATAGATTCAGCACTATCAAAAAATTTTGGGCTCCCAAAATCCTCAAATTTAACAACTTTAATTCAAATTTTCAAAAAATTATGACATTCTGCTAGATTTTATCATGCTCTTACCATAATTTTCATTATTTTCCAAACTAATTTATGAACTATTTAAAATACTTTTTTTTTTTCATTACTAAATGCTAAACACTTTTCTATAGAAAACCATATCAATATTTCACTTCAATGCTTAAGCACTCAAAAATTTAACACAAATCCAAAAATATTTATCCAATATTTAGATTATAAAAAAAAAAAAAAAAAACTTATCAAACTAATAAAAATTAATTGATAATATTTGAAAACATTAAAAATTAATTGATACTAATAATTTTTGAAATTATTATTATTTAATCGCCTCAATTAATGCAGATAGAAAGAAAAAAAATGAAATTAATATATAAATATATTTTAACAACAGCTTTTTACATAAATCAATGTAATCAGGAAGAAGTTTTCCAACAATATTAACTGGAAATTGCAGACCATTAGATGTCACAATGTTCTGCAACAACTCCATCTGAGAATTACCAGAAACAGGCGGATTTCCATCCGGGTCTTTTTCCCTGGTGTGGTGTGCCAGGCATATACACCACCATGGCAATATATTTGCAATCAAGGAAATTGCTACTGAGAAACTCTGTCAGAAGTCCATCACGGCCTAAGAGGTCAAACCACACCACCACACAAGCATAATGGTCCGATCCGGGGGTAATTCCAGAATCTCTACTCATAGAATTGAAGTAGTACAGAGGTCAAGGAATGCATTAGAATGGTTAATATGTTTGTTAATGCTTTTCTGTTTCTCTATTAACACAGCCTTTAGAAAATAGAGCCCCAACCTGGTGAGGATAGGAAGGAGAAGTGAGGATTGGATTGAATGTACAGTTAAGTTGGAATAAGTGAAAAGACACATGGCATCTCTTTCCGACCTGCCCATTTGTGGCTTCAGCTATTGTTATGTTACTTTCTGTAGATAATTTAAATAATTGTTTAGAAAAAAATTGAAATATAAGATGCATTTGCACCATATACACATAAAAGTGATCGTGAATGGGGATTACATCATTACTGTCCACAGTATCCTCATATTGGGTCAGTGGAACCCCTGCAGATTCAGTGTGTAACTCAATCCTGCAGATCTAATCCTGGCAAGTCAATACTGGTTAGTAGAAACCCTCAATCCTGGAGTGGAACCCCTGAAGATTGAGTAACTAACTCAATCCTACAGGTCAATTTTGAGAGCAGCTTAACAGACAAATACTA
This sequence comes from Pinus albicaulis, assembly GCA_034641835.2. Classification (NCBI taxonomy): domain Eukaryota; kingdom Viridiplantae; phylum Streptophyta; class Pinopsida; order Pinales; family Pinaceae; genus Pinus; species Pinus albicaulis. The sequence continues at coordinate 616,001,742 of CM076575.1, read as the reverse complement.
TGGAAAAACTTGCTGCTTTTCATGCAAAAATGGATTGTCTTGTATACTCCACACAATGAATATAGAAGTAAATAATAACAACTTAAGTGATAGCAAAGAACATGAGGAGAAAACTCTGTTTGGTTGTTGTATAACATAAGCTCATGACCTAAAAAGAAATATATAATTCCGTACAAATTGTCACAAGCATTGTTGGGTGTGTTTTTCTTCAATATTTACACCAGGTTTCATCTAGGCATTTTTATAACTTTATAAATTCTTAGGTGGGAATGATCCTTGTAGAATGCAAACTAAACAATATTCTTCTGAGGTTCAACTAAGTGAACATTAACACAGTAGTGAATCGGATCAATTCTTTTAAACGAAGTTATTAGGAAGTGTTGTACTTTGAAACCTTTCCTTTCACTGCCACTTTTATAGTTCGGTAAAATTTATATAAGACACCTTGGCTTACTTATGCTTCCATAGATTTATCCTTCCCAATTCTCCAAAGCCATTTTACAATTGATCAACTTTTTATGAGATGAAAACAAAAGGAAGGATGCTGGGAATTTTGTGGTATCATATATCTTTATTGAAAACCAATAATGTCTTCCATATTTATGGAATTTGAAAACCAATAATGTCTTCTATATTTATGAATTATGGATTTTGTCTCTATATTGTTAAACAGTAATGTCTCCTATTTCAATTGGCTTTGCCTGCCTACTGCCATCCTCAAATAACCATTACTACATTAGAGAGAATACTGTATTTGAGAGAAAAAATATGATAGTTTGGTCAAAATTTCAATTTAATATATAGACAGGATAGTTGGTATGACATTTCAATATTACATGAATTGATGACAAAACATCAATTTCATACATTTTTATAATGTCAAAAACCTAAGTTTTGTTTTCATTGTTTCAACATTTTATATGCCAAATTCAGAAAATAAGCTATCATTTTAAAATATAGCTTTAACATTATCTTTATTCCAGCTTAAGATTTGGATTAAGTTTTAGGTTATCCTTAAGGTCCACCATTAGTTGAATTACTTAATGTAAATTTTATTTTGAGACTTTGAATAATAATTACAGTTTCATATTAATAAATTGAAGAAATATTATTTTCTTATGTATTTTACAACATTCTTTCTAACACCATCAACATTTTTATGATTTAGTTTTTTATATTCAACATAATCATTAGTTTTAATTTAACTAATATTTATATACAAATTATCCATAATTTTTATATATTAAAATTTAGATTAATTTACAAAAACTAACTTTTCAAGCAATAACTATAGCTTCATCCATGATTTCCAGGAAAAACATTAGTTTTACATATAGGAATATTTTTTTAAATCACATACATTATTAATTTTTAACTTACATCTACCTAATAATGGTCCACTTCAGCTCTCTTTAACTTCTCCTATAGTTCTACAGGAATCGTAATTATACATCTAACTGAAAATGACATATAAACAATTTTAATTATTCTTTTATCTTCCTTTTCAGAAATTGGCAACAAATCTTACTAAAAATGCTATTTCCTCCATGCTCTCAGGGAAAAGTGATATTCAACCATTTTTACAAATCGTTGAACTTGAACGTATTACATCAATGCAAAGTTCAACAATACGATACCGCACTGCCATCTCTGATGGCACAAATATGAAGCGCCTTATGCTTCCGATAACTTACAATGACCTCGTTGAAAGAAGCTTGCTTCAGAAAGGTTCAATTATACATGTGAAAAATTGGACTACGTCAACTATTGGTCCATCAATGTAAGTTTGTTACAAAATTTTTACTTAAACTTTACATATTTCCTTCATATCACTTTTCACTCTAACAATTGCTCTTATTACTATCATTTACCATGTAGGTCTATAACGCTACTAGACTTTGAAATTTGTACTACATCTGCACCTTTATTTGGTATTCCAAAAAATATGAGTATCCCCATCACTTCTCAAGAAGAAGATCCGTCGTCATCAAAAAAACAACCTTCGTCGAAAAGGCACTGCACCGTTTCAGACATTCCTACTACATCCATTACACCAGTCCAAATTCCAATCAAAGCAATAAACCCTTACCATTCAAACTGGTGCATAAAAGGATATGTTCAAAGAAAGACACCTCTTCGACAATTCCAAAATCAATATGGTCCTGGTAAAGTGTTTGGCTTCAACCTCTACGATGCAGAAGGTGGGGAAATACACATTACATGTTTCAACAATGTTGCTGATTCTTTCTTTGATAAGATCCAAGTTGGAAATATGTACATTGTCTCAAAAGGCAATGTGAAAATGGCTAATAAACAATACAACCACTTAAAAAATGAGTGGGAAATTTTGTTAAATGCTACATCTACAGTTGATCATGTTGTGAATGACAGAAGATCCAACCCAACTGTGCATTTCAATATAAAATCAATCAATGATATCATAAAAACAAACGTCAACTCAATTGTTGATGTTCTTGGTATTGTTACTAGCATTTCCAATCCATGCACCATACATAGAAAAGACGACTCAGAAGTTACGAAACAAACAGTAAATCTTGAAGACATGTCTGGATATAACATGGATGCAATATTTTGGGGAGATAATTTTGATGGAGTATCAAAATAAATTTCGAACTTATGTGATACAGGAAATAATCCCATCATAGCAATCAAGTCCGCTCGTGTTGCTGAATTCAATGGGAAAAATGTCGGTACTACAACAAGATCGGTTATTCTTGTAGATCCTAACATCGAAGAGGCTAATATCCTAAAGTCATGGTTTAGAAAAGAAGGTTCCACTACAATTTCTACACCACTGACAAAAAAATATTCACCCTATTTTGGCCATCAACCCAAAAAAATAACGATTGCGGATATTTACAATATCATCCCCTCAGATATACCTACATTCTACCAAGTCAAGGGGACAATAACAAAAGTATACATGGACAATTTGTACTACCTATCATGCCCATCTATTGCTGATAAGAAAAAATGCATGAAGAAACTTATTCCAAAGAATGCAAAGACATGGTTTTGCCCTAAATGCAACACCGAAGTAACTGACTGTGATTACAGATACTTACTAAAGATAGATGTACAAGATCACACTGGTCATTTTCTTTCAACAGTTGCTTTTGAAGATGCAGCATCTACAATTCTTGGAGTTACTGCAAAGGACTTCTATTTGTTATCCGAGGATCCTGATGTAATAAAGGAAATTGTCTCCAAAGCACTGTGGACAGACCACATCTTCACACTATCAGTGAAGACAGAAACATTTAGAGACATACCATGCTTGAAATGTGTTATCATCAAAGAAGAGAGCTTGCAATTCTCAACAGAATGCAACAACATCCTTCAAGTAATCAATAAAATCTCAATATCATAGATAAATACGATTACACGTACTCTTGCCTTATTTATAATTTGTATTATCTTTTTTTAAAAATACGTTTGTAAACAATATTCTTTCATATGCCTTTCCAAACATATCTCTTACTCTTTACTCATATATCTTCGAACAAAACATCTAATTGTATATAATTTCATTGAAGGTAATTCACAATACTTTAACTTTTTCCCTATTAACAAATCAACCAACTTTACACATTACATATCCAATTACATTCATATACATCTTTAAAATACTTAAATATAATCTCAAACATATCGTTATCAACTCGTTACACATCTTATTATCTACCTCTACAGCTACAAATTACTAAAACTTGATTTCAAACACATTGTGCTAATAATATATTAACAAAAATAAAATGTAAACTTCAATTTCTTTTTTCCCCTTCCATAAAATATCATGGTTGTTGTCTTCCCAACTAACATTGTCACTCCATCTCTCTTTCCTGTAGGTGCATTAACTTATCGGAATGTCTACTACTTCTAATGATGAACGTGCGCAAAGATACTATGCAGCAAATAAAGAACAAATAAATGCACGTCGACGTGCAGCTTATCATGCTAAGAAAGCCCTCAAAGATTCTGAAACAAACAAAAGGCAAAAGAAAAGTAAAAATTTATCATCAACAACATACGATGGAAATTCACAATTACCATCACACGACTCTCACTCTGAAAGCAATTCTCTTTCCCATTTTACAAATCGACCATCTTCTCAGCAAACCACTCCACCAAATTCATCCAAAGCTCATTCGCCACCAACCTCCATTCCACATGCTTTCAACGACGCTCATGATAATGATTCTTAAACAAATTCATCCATACCTCATTCAACCCCTCCATCCATTACACATGCTTTCAACAACATTCATACTAATGCTTCACACCGTGAATTCTGTGCAAAAATTGATAGGCTTGCACCAAAATCACCTCGCTCCATTTGTCTTGAATCCTATCCTGGAATCCATATTCAGATGTCGAACCAAATCTATTGTTGCTATAGATGCATGGCTGAAAAAAAATTCACCATTTCTCATTAGCAAACAACATGGACCCTAGTCCTCAACCACCTGTCTTGGCTGCTCTTTCACAAATAGAAGAAATGCTTATTGCTAGGGTTAACCCTATCCTCCAAGTAACACATGCACGTGGTGGCCAGTATAAATACACTGGCCACACAATTTGCTTTCCGCAAGACATTACAGAAATAGCATGCATGTTGCCACGACGTGTTGAAGACTTGGATATTTTAATCATTACCCGTCAAAGTAATGACCGTCAAGTTTATGAGTGCATTGTAAGTAGACATCAAGTTCTCGCCGCATTAGAATACAAATTGAGAATTGATCCTTACTATAGGAATGCTTGCATTGATAAAAATGCACTATCATCCTTACCAGAACTCCCAACCGATATCTCCTTATCCCTTCACCATTCCAATACCACAGATCCAACTTCCCAACTGTCTATCGAAACACCAATTTCCCTTACTGAAGATTCCATAGACCAATACCCACACCATACATCATCATTAATTCCAACTATACCTAATAGAAATACAGAAATCCAAGAAATACGGCATTATTTACAATCATACAACCACCATTCTTCTACTACAATCCAATGGCCACCAATAAGCTTATCCCCAATCAATGAATACAACACAGAAGGTCTACTCTCTATGGCTTTCCCAGCGCTATTCCCCACAGGAGCTGCACTACCTAATCAACCAAGAATAAAGACAGTGCAATTACATGAATACACACTTCATCTTCTGCATTACCACGATAACAGATTCGGCAAGCACCCTCGCTTCTGCTACTACATATACAATATGATGATGCGTCATCACAATCAAGCAACAACATCCTTCTTTGTAAAAAAAAACATTGGAGATGGATTCCCAACATCAATCCAAGAATTGAACATTCGATTACAACAATTTCCGGACGACAAATTGGCAGAACAAGTGATGCGCTTCGGTAGCTCTCTACGTGGCACAAGATCTTTTTGGCACAAAGCTAAAAATGAACTGACAGACATGATATCTCAACTTGGTTACCCAACGTTCTTCTTCACATTAAGTGCAGCTGATACAAAATGGCCTGATCTTCATGAAATCATGCCAGGGATTCCACCTCCTCATGTTGCAGTACAACACAAATGGAGAAATGATAACATTATCTCTAACCCCCAATTAATATCGCTATATATGCACCACAGATTCAAAATATTTCGTGAAGCTATATTGGAGAAACACTTGCAAACAGAAGACTACCGGTACAGGTATCTACTCTACCACATTACTTCCATAATTCCCTATACATCAAGCTCCTTCTATTTCAAAATTTTCTAAAAAAAAAACATCCTTCGTAGGTATGAATGGCAACATAGAGGATCAGCGCACATCCATGGCTTCCTCTGGATACAAAATGCACCTGATATGGAGACTCTTAATTGGGATAACATAGAATCCGTTGATCGTGCTAAACAATTCTTCGACAAATACATATCAGCTTGGAACCCTCGGCTTTCTACAATTTCTACCCAACCAATTTCTCAAACAAATATAGAAGACCCTTGCTTATTGTCTACGTCAGATATTCTTAGAAACAATCCTTTCAATGATTATGTCCAACTTATCAATTGCATTGAAAGGCACACAAAATGCACTAAAAACACATGCCTAAGGAAAAAAGGCTCGTCATTCGAATGTCGATATAAAGCACCTTGGGAATTACATGCACATTCCTCCTTGTTCATTGACTCCAATGGCCAAAAAACATACACTCCCGCTCGCAATGATGATCGACTAAATACCCATAACCCTACCATCCTATCTATCTGGCGTGCGAACATTGATTGCCAACCAGTACTCTCAATCCACGCTGTTCAAAAATATATTGCGAAATATGCATCCAAAGCAGAAAAAAAAACCGAAACATTCCATGACATGCTATGTAGAATTGTACTCGCTTCACCCAATGTTGACCCAGCAACATCTGCATTTCGAAAATTCCTTCAATAAAATCTTGTTGATCGTGACATAGGATCACAAGAAACCTGTCATATGATACACAAATTACCACTAACATTGTGCAGTCGCTCCTTCTTCCCTTTAAATGTAAGCCAACAAATCTATATGCGCCTTCCATAGAATAACACCACAGCTCCTCCATCACTACACTTCATAGATACATACATCCATCGACCATCTCCCTTAGAATCCACATCACTTATAGAAATAGCAAGATCATGGTCATATGATCCCCATCATAAGACAAACAAATGGAAACAAAGACCCCAACAAGCAATTCTTCGTATCATACCACGCTATTCCTCAATTCCATCAACGACCAACTCTTCTTATGCTGACTTCTGTAGAGTTGAATTTATGCTTTACAAACCATTTCACCATATCGCGAGTGACATAGGAAATTCTGCTGAAGAATTTATCAGAAATTGGCAAGCATTTCGTCCATTTTACAAACCGTGGCATCAACACCAGACACTATCTGACATCGATCCTCCTGCAAATGATAACACAACTACTGAAGAATTCCATCCTCCAGAAACCATGGACCTAAACGAATGGGAATTACTCTCTCAATTGTACCCTACAGACGAACTGCTCATAAATGACATTCAAATGCTTGGTCTTCGTGGTATTGATGACAGCCATAACTGGAATGATACAACTATTCCATTGCATCTTCAAGAAATAGGCGCACATCTCATTGAGAATAATCGCTCTGTCCATCACATTATTCAAAAAAATACAGATACTCTAATGTGCCTTAGCTCATTATCTTCAATGCAAAAGAAAGCTCTGGATATTATTCGTGCTCACTCCATTAAAAAGGATATCTTACCTGCTCTGTGAATGATAATACAAGGCACTGCTGGAACTGGGAAATCCCTTCTTATAAATTGCATCAGAGAAATTCTCATAGCACTTGTTGGCTCAGAACCTTCACCAATCATGCTCCTAGCCCCTACAGGTGTTGCAGAATTCAACATACAAGCAACGACAATCCATTCTGCTCTCCACCTTCCAATAAAATATCTCACTCCATTAGAAGGCAGTGCTCTTGCAAAATTTCAAGAACAACTTAAGCATATTAGGTACATACTAATCGATGAAATGAGCTTCATCGGACGTAAGCTTCTTCAACAGATTGATGAACGGCTTCGTGAGGCATTTCCATTAAAAAGAAACTTACCGTTCGGTGGTTGTTCAATTATATTAGTCGGTGATCTCGGCCAATTACCACCCGTCCAAGACATACCACTATATGCAGGGACAAGTCATGGAACCGCACTATGGAACACATTCACAACAGTCATCACATTGGACAAAATATTTTGTGAACAAGGTCAAAGCAGTTCTCAAGTTCTTTTCAGAAATGTCCTCCAAAACATTAGAAATGCAAATCCAACAATTGAGGACTACAACATCCTTATGATGCGAACAGACTCTTTCTTCTTTGCAAATGAAATAAAGTCTTTCCATGATTCTATACATCTATTTCCAACAAACACTCAAACATTGGACCATAACAAGAAAATGATCAAATCTTTAAACACTCCAGTTGCAAGATCAATCGCAGAAGACGACACCACATACTCTACATTCTCTTCAAACGAAGAGCAATTAGAGAAAATTGTCTACCTTTGCAAAGGGGAAAAAGTAATGTTGACTTCCAACCTTTGGGTTTCAGCAGGGCTTGTTAATGGTTCCCTCGGGGAAATCATATCTATCTTCTACAAAGAAGCAACTTCACCTCCACAACTTCCAACATTTGTAGTCGTTGAATTTTCAAAATACATCGGGCCTGCTTGGGATGAAACAAACCCCACTCACTTGCCGATTCCTGCAATAAAAAGAAACGGTCGTACGCAAATTCCACTAAAATGGCTTGGGCTTTGACTATACATAAATCTCAAGGTATGACTCTGCCACAATCAACGATAGACATTGGAAAAACTAAACGACAAGGCCTCACGTTCACAGCAATTTCAAGAGTCCCTTCACTACAGAATCTCTGAATTTTCCCTGCATTCAGTTTCGACCGTTTCATGCAAATGAAAGACAACAAAAATATTGCTCGCAGAAAACAAGCAGAAGAACGTCTCCGTTCAATGTCTACTACAGACGACCAACTCCATTCCATATGTTAACATCTCCAAAAGGTTTCCACATATCATCAGCTCCATATTTCTTTCATAGCGTATCATTTCTACCTATTACCAACAACTTAATTTACTCATTATTAATACATAGTTTACATAATTAAATTCGTTATATATTTCTTAACTATTTGTTTCTAACCTTTTCTATCTTTTGACACAGAACATATCCACTCAAAGACGTCACAGCTACAAAACCATTGCATTATATATATATCATCTCTTAAAGGTTTCCAAATATTATCAAATCTATCAAATTTTAAACACACAACATTTCTACCTACTAACATTAACATGATTTACTGATTATTAATAAATGATTCAAAATATACATTCTTCATATAATGCTTACCTATTTGCATCTAACATTTTCTTTGTTTTGAACAAAATAGATGGACTCCCTCATATCGCAACTACATAACTACATCATAGAGATAGATGCAACAATTCATTCATTGCAGGATATACAGAAAAGATTCCTGCCAGTCCGAAATCCAAATGTGCCACTATACAGACTGCGACCAACGATAGATTTATTACTTCAAATAAAATCCACTATCAAACGTATAATCCACATACACGAACGAGATAAAATGAGAAAAGCAAGAGCAGAATGGCAATCCAGAAATAGGCATCTGCAATTCTGAATAAATCTCCAATGGTGTTCAGTCTTCCATCGATCGACCTGCATCTATGACTAAACGTTCCCAATCACACATTACAGGTAACATCAATTCCAATCATTATAATTTTTCTCCAATTCAATTCACATAATACCTCATTGAAGTCAACTTCAACAAGTTATTCTACATTTTCAAATAAATATATATTCCTCTAATTTCTCAAAAAAAAAATCTTTCTTTGCAGGTTCCTTACTACATCAGCATATCACCAACCTCAGCATCAATCATCCTCTTCATGATGTACTTGTAATTTTTTACAAAAAATACAATTTCATTGCAAATTACTAACATGCAATGTACATTTCTACAATTGCACACTCTTCAAAATTACATTTCAAACATTGTACATTCTTAAATTTTCACGTAATAGAAATAAATTGCCATATTTCTTTTCAACCATGAAAATGCAATCTCCATTTCAAACATTATACATTCTATATACATATCTCCAATGACATTATTCCTTACGACGTTTCCTTTGCAACATTAGGTGCAATTGCTAGTTAATCCAAATTCACATTACTTACAAATTTGCAACATCGCATCTCCATATTTAACATAAAAATTTAAAATAAAATAATTCAAAACTAAATACTTAAAATAAAATAAATCAAAATTAAAGATATGAAATTTTGTGTCGCATGCCGGAAATTCATAAAGTGGAAATGTAAACATATCCTCATTAGACGTTTATAACCCAGGTTAGAATTTGAAAAGTATGTCAAAATGAACAAGTCTAATGACATCTGACGACACAACAGAATGGAGAATGCGATAGTAAAATAAAATCTAATGGCTATTCGTATATCTTGTAAACCTTCAATATTCTCACAAATATCTACATGGCATAAAGAAACAAAATCAATCTCAACTGCTCTAAAATGGACTTCTCAACTAATATTTGATTTAGTATTTAATGCAAATGCAAATGCATATTAGTTGTTATTTCTTTTTATTTAAAGATAACTATCATCATTCTAGCTAGTTTGTGTTTTACAATAGTTTATTATTTCATTTATCAATATAGGTTGGATTTTCATCATATTATTGTGATCTCTAGTAAATTTTTGTGTGTGTTTTAGTTACATTTTTACATTTCATTTCATTCCTTGTACAGTCTAGACCACTCAAAGTAATATTGAATTGTACTTTGACAAGAATTCCACTAAATTTTTAGGAAATACTAGGATATGTTTGCATAGACATACAATCGATTGACTACTTACAACACAAATATCATTTAATGTGAAACTAAATTCTAAATCTTTCTAAAAAAACACTTAGGATAATTCACTATCCTTAGAAGTGCAAGTTTCGAAAGAGCTAGAAAGGATTTTCGGATCCAAAGATCATGTTCTATGTTAGCCATTCAACTTGGGTGACTGATGGCAGCCCAAGGCTGCCAATACCAAAACTCTGCAAATATAATGCTCTTCAACTTTAAAGGCCCAAACAAGTCTCAATATGGAATAATACTAACTCTGGAATTATCCCCATTTCATTGCCTAAGGTCTAAAAATCCACCTGAATATCTCAATTTCCCTTTAATTCAAGACCCAGTCGATAAACTATATGGGCGGAAGCATTATCATTTCCAAAAACCTATGGTTAAAACAATAGAAACCATTTTCTGAATATTCGAACCCACTATTCGAATTCCGCATGAACTTTGGTTCTTGGCTTAATAATTATCAAAAATGCCAACCATATAACTATAAGACTCTTGGACCTTTATCAATTGTCATATATGCGAACAATTCATTTATTTTAAATGAATTGGCTTAACATAATCCCACAGCATATATTTAGATCTGGTCCCACAATTTAATAACTTCGCCTTTCACTTAGGTTCACATTTCGTTAATGCCAAAATTCAATCTTTGCATTAAAAACCAAGACACTTATCAGTCTTACCTTCCACCATTCGCTCCATCCGACAGTCGACGCATCACATCAACCGATCATGCGAATCCAACGGATATCGCGTTCCCATGGATTTCTGGCTTTAACCACCCGATAACACGCAAAATGGGTTGTATTTAAATACTACCATTTCCACGTGTCGAAGAGTGGACACTATCACGTTCCTTTTAGGAAATACTACTTACCATTTATAAACAATGCGAAAACCATAAATGGTTTCGCAAGTCCGCCTTCACTATTCATCGCACAGTTCTTTTTCATCTTGCGATTTAACCAGTTTTCTTGTCTGCATCCTTCGTTCAATATGGAATCTTTGCGTATTGGTAAACCCCAACATATTCACGTTCTGCTACACCTTCCATTGTAACACGGTCATCATTTCGAATCACTAATCCAGTGTCTCTTCACCACTGCACCCTTATTACCCATCGAACTTATGCTTCGATGATTTAACTTACGCAATTTAGACAGGTTCCAATCACTCCTTAATGTATTCAAGGAACTACTCAGGCCTCAAGAAATTGACACCGCTTAAATTCCAACTGGTTTAAATATAGAAATTTCATCACAGATCCTTTCAGGTTTGCAATGGAGGCTATTAGACCTTTTTTGGAAGTTCGATTCTTGTCTCTGGCTCTCATTTATTACACAGTAAAATAGAATAATCCTCAAAACTTCAGCATAACCAACAACGCTAATCTCTATCACCAATATACTGAATGTATATTTGAATCTTTCTCGGTTTATACATAGAATTCTCGCCCATTCAATACTTCATAGGAAATCGACCCGATTGCTAAATGCCTACAACTCATTTTATGTCTAATTTAGACACGCAATTCCATCCTTGATGGGATCGATCCATTCTGTGATCGATTTAGCCAAATTAGCAATCACGGTTAAATGCACAGACTCATAAAATCAACTAATCTTGTAAAGAATTTCATACACACATCATATAACTCAGTAATGGAATAAGCTCATAAATCAAGCTTCTATATGAAAATCAATAATGAAATAGTTATTAGTAGGATGTTCTTTACAATCAGGATTTTTCCTGATATGCCTTGCATGGCCTTTTCCCTTTTTCGCCAAAGCCCGTAGGCTTAAAACTGAATTCTTCCTACCATCTGTTGTACTCTCATTCCTCTCTTCATATCTAATTGTCAAAGGCTTACAATTTATATAAGAAAAGATTTATGAACTAAATTAGTTCAAATCCCAAAATATCTCACTATCCCCTAGATTACATATTCAGTTCCTCTCTTCACTCAACAAAATCTTAGATTAGATTTCTGTTCAATCTCTCAAATTCTATTTTAGCCAAACAATCTAAATCTATGGCTTGATCTCCATGCAGGGAGGATCACTTGCCACATTTCCTTTTTTTTTAGCTCAGAATTTGACAACAAATAATTACACATATACATTTAATTAATTAAAGTTCAACTTAAGAAGTTGTCTTCTAACCCTCAGTCAGCCACAACATGTGATCAACCCATCACATTGCTGGCTGGTCTCAATGCCCCTGCATCAGACTCCCTAAGTTGAAAAATTTCATGGACTCCTGTTCATGAGTCTCAACTGCTGCGGTTGTAAACTTCATCAAATTTCATCTTCAAATTCACTGTCTATCCTCTTTCAAATGCAAATGCATTTGCTGCCTTCTCTTTTCCTCCTGGATGCCAAATTCTGTGTTGTAAATGTCCTTTTGTTCTGTTTTCATAATCATCTTTTCTGCAAAATTTTTGGATGCTGATATCTTGCATAAACAATTTCTCAAACAAAATAAATTGTTGCTCCCAAATCTGCTACTGTCTTGCCATTACCTCAATAAAATTGAGTTTCAATCTTAGGTATTTCCTCCTGCCTTGTATTTGACTTATCATCTTTGAAATTTTCAACATCCACTTATCCAATGACTTAAGTAGCATTCTCTCAATCTTAAAAGAAGATTGTTTCTTGTTTACTACAAGAGCAAATAGCCTTTCAACCTCATACTGTCCATCAGCTGCAAATAATTCAGTTATTTAACTGGGTTCAAATACCTCCATATCTACATAAATTATGACGAAATTGTTCATCCAATTTCTAACTTGCAAACTCAAGATAAAATCTTGAAATTCAAACCTTCTTTGAATTAAAAACAAAACCTGTCTGTGGACTATACTTTCAAATCTTCTGCAACCTTCTTTCTCTTCTGCAATGATTTGCTTAAGAGCTATGCCAACTCTCCTTCCTTCATCCCGAAATTTTAAATCAATCAGTTGCTAACTATTACCTGTTTGTTTCCACAAGGAAAACTAGTTTTCTACACCTTCAGAATTTACATATTCCTTCATGTTTGCATAAACGAACATATTCCCAAGGGCAGTTTGTCCTTCATCCTGGAAAACACATCCAACAATTAATAATTCAAAATCAAGAAATGCATTACGTTTTCTAGTAATTCCACTCCATAATTTCTCTGAATTGACATCTTCTTGATGTGCATATGACATATCAAAATTATCATATCTTTCTCCATATTTTCTTGTTTTGAACAAGTCTGCTTTATTTACACTTTGCTCTGAATGCTACCTAATTTCAAAACTTTGTTCTTTGTTTTTCTCTTTATCTTTCCTTTCTTTCACACTTCTCCTCATTCTTCCTTCTTCTCCCTTACAAATCTGTAAGTCACTAAATTGTCTTTTCCATGCCTCTTCCTTCTCAATCGAAATCTACAAATCTCTCATCCTCTTTGTTTCAAGACATGAAACAAAATCATACACAACAGAGTTTTCCTCCCCTGATAAAGTTTCTTTTAAAATAAAAATCATTGTTAACATCATCAATATCAGTTTCCATTGAAACCCTTTACTATTCACTGTAGATGCATCATCCATGAAAGTATCCTTACCTTCATCTTCTGAGATTGCTTGCCTTTCACCAATATGTAGATTACAATTACCTTCATTCTTTTTTCAATTTGTACAAGTAAGACTTTCTTCAAATTTATGTTGTAGCTCAACCTTTGCCAATTGATCCTTATGTTCTGGACTGTCTTCTTTTCCTCTCTTCTTCATAGCCTTCTCTGGACTGGCTATATCTTCTTGGACTGAATTCTTCTTATAAATCTCTGCTATACCATCTTCCACAGTATAATATTTAGCAAAATCCTTTGCCATTAATATTCCATTATGTTCTTTCAAGAAAATTTCTTGCCCATTAGCTATCAACACAAGTCCATAATGTTTGAGTAAAAATGAAAGAGATAATTCCATTACCTCAAATGACTTCACTGTGCACATACTTTTGGTTGTTTCTGTCACAAGGCTATCTTCATATCTTTCTTCAGCTTCTTCTTTTGCAATATGCAATCTCCTTTTGTCTTCAGACTGTTTGTCATTTCTTTTCCAGATCTCACTACATTCATCACCTCCAGCTTCCATGATAGTTGCCAACATCTGCCTTTTTTTAGTGTCCCTAAACACATGTTCAATCTTGATTTGTTCCATGATAGTCACTTCTTCCAACATCTTCATTTCTTTAGTAACCTACATAAACACATCTTGTAAATATTGTTCATCACCTGCATACATACAAAAATCATCAGTTTCAAAAATACTAGGCTCCTCTTTCTTTGATGTCTCAATCATCACATCTCTCTGTTGATCTGAACTTGTCCAACAGTTCAGAAATTCATCAATGATTCCTTCCTTAACAAGGGAATCTTCTTGCTCAGCTCTATATAGTCACCTTTCATTTCTAACTCAACTGTTTTGAGTTCCTCTCTTAACCTGAGATACATTCTTCTGTTTGTTTGGTTTTGCAACAACTTCCACTTTATCTTCTTTTTCCTCATAATCTAACCATAACTTTGGTCCTTCCTACTCTTCTCAAGCAGCACTATTATTGCATTAACACTTGCCTTCAGTTCTGAAATTTCTCTGTCAAACACTTCTTGACTCATTCCCTTACCTTTGCCATTTTCTTTGGCACCTTTCTTTCTTCTGTTGTGCCTTCTCTCTAACGCCTACTATGACTGTCAATAGTCACTTTCTTCTCCATCACTATGAGCTCCTCACTCACTATGAGCTACACTAAGCCTCTACAACAGCAAGTCCTCCTTACTGCCACTTACCTCACCAATTCCCTCTCTGGATTTGGTATTTTGGTAAGCTCTGGTTCTCTAACTCAGGAACCTCTTGAGCATTCTTCTTCTGCCCTTTCTAGGCTTACATCCTCCACTCACCTCCTCTTTGAGAACAATGCAACTATTCTCCCTATCCAACTTTTAGCTAGAATACTTAGGTTCACTGCCACCAACACAATTCTTCTCTCTCTTTACACAGCCTTCTACTGTGTGTTGCTGCTACTACTTACAAAAACAATTCAAATGAAACCAAAATCAGAATATGGCTCATATCTGAGAGATATCCAAATGATTGATCTCTTTGAGCTTCCACAGGTTTGGACCATACACATGTAGCTTTTCTTTCCACTATCTGAACTTCAATTCTTCTTGTCAACTGAATTTCCTTTTTTTGCTGAATACATTCAGTATCTCTGCTACAACTTCTTCATTATTTCTTTGTCACAGCTTCTTTAGCTAAAACGTTTGTTGCTGCATTCATCACATATCATTAAAATTCTGCAAAGTTTTTTTTTACCTTATCCTTTCTTCCTCAAGTCTTCCCACAATCTGCCTTTGCTGAAGTTTTCTTGTTCTGCAATACTTTAGAATTCCCTTTTTCATACAATCTCTTGTATCTTGTGCTTATTCTGTATTGGATTCATCAAAATGTCAATCATGACGTGAATAAAATACAATCTTGTCAATCAATTTCTTCAGATTATTAGTCCAGCTCTGATACGACCTGATGGTAGCCCAAGGCTGCGAATACCAAAACTCTGCAAATATAATGCTCTTCAACTTTAAAGGCCCAAACAAGTCTCAATACGGAATAATCCTAACTCTGGAATTATCCCCATTTCATTGCCTAAGGTCTAAAAATCCACCTTAATATCTCAATTTCCCTTTAATTCAAGACCCAATCGATAAACTGTATGGGCGGAAGCATTATCATTTCCACAAACCTATGGTTAAAACAATAGAAACCATTTTCTGAATATTCTAACCCACTATTCGAATTCTGCATGAACTTTGGTTCTTGGCTTAATAATTATCAAAAATGCCAACCATATAACTATAAGACTCTCAGACCTTTATCAATTGTCATATATGCGAACAATTCATTTATTTTAAATGAATTGGCTTAACATAATCCCACAACATATATTTAGATCTGGTCCCACAGTTTAATAGCTTTTCCTTTCACTTAGGTTCACATTTCATTAACGCCAAAATTCAATCTTTGCATTAAAAACCAAGACACTTATCAATCTTACCTTCTACCATTCGCTCCATCCGACGGTTGACGCATCACATCAACCGATCTTGCGAATCTAATGGATATCGCATTCCCATGGATTTCTGGCTTTAACCACCCGATAGCACGCGAAATGGGTTGTATTTAAATACTACTATTTCCATGTGTCGAAGACTGGACACTATCGCGTTCCTTTCAGGAAATACTACTTACCATTTATAAACAACGCGAAAACCATAAATGGTTTTGCAAGTCCGCCTTCACTGTTCATCGCACAGTTCTTTTTCATCTTGCAATTTAACTAGTTTTCTTGTCTGCATCCTTCGTTCAATATGGAATCTCTGTGTATTGGTAAACCCCAAAAGATTCGCATTCTGCTACACCTTCCATTGTAACACGGTCATCATTTTGAATCACTAATCCAGTGTCTCTTGACCGCTGCACCCTTATTACCCATCGAACCTATGCTTCGGTGATTTAACTTACGCAATTTAGACAGGTTCCAATCACTCCTTAACGTATTCAAGGAACTACTCAGGCCTCAAGAAATTTACACCGCTTAAATTCCAACTGGTTTAAATATAGAAATTTCATCACAGATCCTTTCAGGTTTGCAACAGAGGCTATCGGACCTTTTTTGGAAGTTCGATTCTTGTCTCTGGCTCTCATTTATTACACAGTAAAATAGAATACGCCTCAAAACTTCAACATAACCAACAACGCTAATCTCTATCACTAATAGACCGAATGTATATTTGAATCTTTCTCGGTTTATACAGAGAATTCTCGCCCATTCCATACTTCATAGGAAATCGACCCGATTTCTAAATGCCTACAACTCATTTTCTGTCTAATTTAGACACGCAAGTCCATCCTTGATGGGATCGATCCATTCTGTGATCGATTTAGCCAAATTAGCAATCACGGTTAAATGCATAGACTCATAAAATCAACTAATCTTGTAAAGAATTTCATACACACATCGTATAACTCAGTAATGGAATAAGCTCAGAAATCAAGTTTCTATATGAAAATCAATAATGACATAGATATTAGTAGGACGTTCTTTACAATCAGGATTTTGTCTAATATGCCTTGCATGGCCTTTTCCCTTTTTCGCCAAAGCCCGTAGGCTTAAAACTGAATTATTCCTACCATCTAATGTACTGTCATTCCTCTCTTCATATCTAATTTCCGAAGGCTTACAGTTTATGTAAGAAAGGATTTATGAACTAAATTAGTTCAAATCCCAAAATATCTCACTATCCCCTAGATTAAATATTCAGTTCCTCTCTTCACTCAATAGAATCTTAGATTATATTTCTGTTCAATCTCTCAAATTCTATTTTAGCCAAACAATCTAAATCTATGGCTTGATCTCCACGCAGGGAGGATCACTTGCCACATTTCCTTTTTTTTTTAGCTCAGAATTTGACAACAAATAATTACACATATACATTTAATTAATTAAAGTTCAACTTAAGCACTTGTCTTCTAACCTTCAGTCAACCACAACATGTGATCAACCCATCACATTGCTGGCTGGTCTCAATGCCCTTGCATCAGTGACCAACTTAGTACATGTGTGCAAACATCAGGAGATATATGTTTACATGTAGACTTCTAAAATTGAATCAAGCATGAGAGAAAGATAACTACCCTATTTCCCCCCCATAGAGTGAACCTTATAGGTAGTCTTTGGTTCTAGAATATTTTCTTTATTGGATGGGTTTTCTACATACAACTAGGTAGTATAAGATTATTTAATATTGAAATTGGAATTCCATAGAAAAATTGTTAGAATTTTATATGTTCTAAATCTTTTCCAACCATGCTCAAAGAAATAATAGAAAGAGTATTGAATCTATGTTTAAACACTTCTTCCAAATTTACCTATTCTATATTTCTTCTTCAAAGAAACTATAACTTTTATGAATTTTTGTATTTCTAAAATATTGAATCTTTTGTTTGCAACTATGAAAAAGACTTATTTACACTCTATGTTTTTTAAGAGTTATGAATTTTATTATTTTATATTAATTTTTTTTTAATTCTATTAAAAAAATAATTTAACCATATCTCTTTGATGAAATTATCCATTTCTATAATTTCAAATAAAACATTGTTTTTATTCCATATCTTATTTTATTTTAGTACATTAAAAATCCAATAGCTTTACATATCTTTCATGTTATATTAAAATTAATCTATATTAACATTTTAATCAAATTCACATATATTTTATAAATGATATTAACATTTTCTTTATGGTTTACCTAAAACACGTTTATGTTTTAAAGATATTTTCACTTTCTATGTATCTAAATTTTATTATGTTTATGTATCTTAATTTTATTATGTTTAGATAAAACACATGCATGTTTTAAATATCCTTTTACTTTCTTTGTATCTAAATTTTGTATTTGAATTTTAATGCAAATGAGATTCCAGATCTCTTCACAGATTTTTATTTTGATCTATCAAAAAAACAAAAAGACGCAATTTCTTGATTTAATGATTTTGTTTACTTCTCCATAATATTTCATTTTTTTTTTCTTTATAACATTTTTATATTTTTCTCTCTTCCCCATTGGCTAAATTTTATTTAGTTAATCCCAATCACTAAATGGTCTAGTTTGCTCAAATTTCAGCTTGGGGATGAAATGTTTGTTGGTTGTGTGTTTAGCTTTTGCAAATTTATCTATGTCTATTTCATATATATACAACTTGAGTGGGCTTAATGGTTAAGAGCATGTGTTTCCTCTTAAAAGGTCAGAGGTTCAAATCCAAAGGGAGTAGAATATGCATGCCTTTTTAGAATTAGCCCTTAAATACAAGGGGTCTCATACATCAATTTGGTGTCTAGCTAGGAGGTGGTTTGGTAGGTCCCTTGTCCCACAAACAAGAAAATCTCATACATCAAATTAGATAAAATTGGATAATAATTATATTGAAGATCTAAATAAAAAAATAAGCATTTTCCCATGTAGATACACAATTCCTTACATATTAGAGGCAGCAATTTAGTGAGAAAAAATGGGTATCCTTACATTTATAAGAAATTCTATGTATTCAACAGATTAACTTATTATATGTATTTAACGAATCAAAATTAATTAATTGTTGACTTTGCCTTATGTTTGTTGGAAGTGGATTGGTAGGTCCCTTGTCCCACAAATAAGAAAATCTCATATATCAAATTAGATAAAATTAGATAATAATTATATTGAAAATCTACACAACAAAAATAAGCATTTGCCCATATCAATATACAATTCCTTACATAGTAGAGACAACAATTTAGTGAGAAAAAATACACAATTCCTTACATAGTAGAGTCAGCAATTTAGTGAAAAAAATAGGAATCCTTACATTTATAATAAATTCTATATATTTAACAAATTAACTTATTATATGTATTTAATGAATCAAAATTAATTAATTGTTGACTTTGCTTGATGTTTGTTGGAAGTCATAAAAATAATAAAAGTAATAAAGTATAATGGCATTTTTCCTTAGAATTAGGAAATCACCCCCAAAAAAAAGAAAAAAAAGAGGTATGGTAGCATTTCTCTAAGATGTTGTAGATTATAGTTCCCATCCCAGATACATATCAAGTAGCGAGCCATGCCTGCGTTCTGTATTTACTTTGAATCGTGAGGATTTCAACGCTTAACAACCATGTCTTCATTTAGCATTTACTTTGAATTCTGACGAATTCAGCGACGTGGTCAACCCAATTCATATTTTTTGATATTTTAATTGTGATTACTTCCTAACCATGAACAAACTCACACACTTAACTTTATCATTTTATTTTATTCTTTTGAAGTAAGATGCTGTAGATTTATAGTATATGCAAAACTATTGGAGCTTCAACGAACTTCTTAGCCAAGGGCCACATCAAGTGGCTCTGAATGATGAGCTACGCAATTCTGTCTATAGCCTAAGGAAACATTAGAGGCGGTATGAAAAGCCGTAGTCTAATTAGATTGTTTTTTGCTTTGAAAATTATGGAAATTTCGGTAAAATTTTAAGAAAATCTGGCAAGGATTTTTGTAAATCCACCTTATAACTATCAAAATTTAATATTTTGAGTTCCCTAAAGGTTTTCCATGGTGTTGAATCCATTTTCACCATCAAAATCTTGATTCAAACATTGTTACTTAATATTTCTTAAGAAAATTTGGCCCGACCAATTTTGACTGTGCGGTCAATTCCTCCATCTCGTTAAACAGCTCCATATGAAAATAAGGAATTAGTTAAGCAGAAAAGTGGTTAAATGTGGTGATAGCTTACCAAGCTCGACACGCCCACCCTGGCCTAGACTGCACTGCAGCAGTTACAACAAGAAAAGCTCTCTTTTAGCACCATAAGTTAGCACCACTTATGTTATGTGGCGTTAATGTGGTGTTAATGTTTATGTATCATATTAAAAATGGAGTATATCACCATAAGTTTGCACCACTTAAGTTATGTGGTGTTAATGTGGTGTAAATGTTTATGTATTATATTAAAAATGAAGTATATCACCATAAGTTAGCATCACTTAAGTTATGTGGTGTTAATGTGGTGTAAATGTTTATGTATTATATTAAAAATGAATTATATCACCATAAGTTAGCACCACTTACGTTATGTGGTGTTAATGTGGTGTAAATGTTTATGTATCATATTAAAAATGAAGTATATAATCACCATATTTGATGGACAAGTTAGCACCATTCTTACTATGTGGTGTTAAAGTGAAATATTTTTTTATTGATCTTATTGGAAGTGGAGTATATCACCATATATTTAAAGAAGTGGTGTATGCTATATTGTCAAGTTCTATAAAGTAGGGTAGTTAACTTTGTGTTTGCCATGTTGGCATGTACAAGTGGATTTATTAATGTGAATTGCCACCATAACTATAAAAAAATTACAAATATTTATATTATGAATATATAAATTAGAACTAAACTCACAAATATTTATTTTATAATATTTATTTGTTTGTCATGTTTACATGTAAAACTAAAATTCAAAGTAATTGTTTTCTAAATATTTTATTTCAATTATTTAATTTTTATATTATTCTCATTTTGCACCATAAATACAACAAATTCAAAATAATTGTTTTCTAAATATTTTATTTCAATTATTTACTTTTTATATTATTCTCATTTTGCACCATAGATACAACAAATTCAAAGTAATTGTTTTCTAAATATTTTATTTCAATTATTTACTTTTTATATTATTCTTATGAGAAAATAAATACACAAAACCATATTACATAATTATTTATTTTATGAATAAGCCAATTAAGATAAATATTTTTATATTATTGTAATTTCAAAATAAAATAAGGGTGAATTTGATGGAGTTGGGTTACTCTTTTTTGGAAGAACTTCTGTTCCAAAGGTTGAAAATGTATCTTTGTGAGGGTATTTTTTAAGCCCTCCATCAAAGCTTTTAAAAGGTCCATCTAGGACTAAATAAAACCCTGAATTAAACTACATAGCTCCATCGTGCTATGGAGCTTGATGGAGACACATAGCTTGATAGAGCTATAATATGTACATGTGCCATTAAATTTTGCTTCAACTTAATGATAGTGTTTTATGGGCTCATGGCATTGCGAATCCAATAGTATTGCACATGGTATAGTATGGTTTGCATTTTTATATTATACTTAGTATATTTTTTATTATTTCATTACATATATGTATGTATGTAATTTTAGAATTTGTTATTGTTATTAATTTTATACATTTTATCGCGTTTTTTTTGTAAGCTTGGTAGGACTCCTTTTTTATTCATTTTATAAACAACAAACAACTAGATTTACCAGTTTGGTGGTGTCAACCCGTCTTGAGCGAGGAACCGAGTTTGTTGGCCACCTGATGGCGTGGTATGCCATCCAAAAAAATAAGGTTTTGAGTCTGTCATACCAAACAAACAAAGCCTGGATACTCACACATATAATATACAGTTTCTCACAGATTGACTAACATATTTATTGGATCCTTGAAATTTAAATGTTAGCCGCATATAAATACTAAGCAAAAAGGAAGATTAAAATAGTCATGAACTACTCAGCCTTGTCTAGAACCGAGGCTGACTCCACTGGTGTCGGATCCTGAACCGAGGTACCAGCCTGCTCAAAAGGCTTGGAAATACACGGGAGGTGGTAGTCAATACGCTCGAGGCGCCCATCCTGTTTCCTCAGCTGGAAAGTGATCTTATCAAACTCACTCTTGTAGTCTGGGAAGTCTTGGGCTAATTTCACTAGGCTTATAGAGATCTGCTCCAAGGCTTTGCCAAGGATGCTCTTCATAGACCAATAAAGATACAGTGTCTGTTTGAATTATGTTAGTCTGCCCCTTGTTTGTCCCAAATCTGGTATTAAACCTCTCCATTCCTTAGTATCCATATTTGTCTCTACATGTCTATTTATGTCAGCTTCCCATTTTTCAATGAGCTTTTGAATTTCCTCTAATGTGTTCTCGTGGTATGCTTTCGCTACCTCTTGGATCACATTGATTGCAAGCCTCCTTCCTCTCGGTTTGCTCGGGGGTGAGCTGGGTTGGGATTCTACCACCTTCCCTTTATCTTTCCAGCCACGGCCTCAAGTTGCATGGCTCTTGGAGTGGTCACGAGCTGCAGGACTCTTGGAGCATGCCATCCCACAATATTTGACTAGGTTTCCAGGTAGGTGACCTGTCCACAAAATCAAACAAAGGCATAATTCCATATAATGAAAATGATCAAAGGTCCATGCATTCCAATTATCAGAAGAAAGGTGACCCGGGGGCCTCTTCCCAGGACTTCTCCCCTGCCCGTCCCTCTGCGGACCCATCGCCCTCATACCCTGCTTAATTTCTGCCACCCCCTGTCCCTGACGGTCGCACGCACCCCATAAATTATCCCCATAACCCAAAGAGCTCATGCCTTCCTTCAATCTCCTGACCTCCCTTCTGGTATCCTCTCTCTCATCATACCTCCCACTCTCGAAATTGACAAAGGAGGCGTCGCTGCCCATTGCTCGGGCCTGGGTGGAATTCCCTCTCCCATTCCTCATGCGCATCGAGCCCAAGTAGCTCAAGGTGGTATAAACCAGCAAATCCTTTGAACTAAACACAACCCATGACTTCTCCTTAACTCTATACCCTGGCAGGATTGCCCGACCCCATTCCATTTTGTTGGCATCCCTTACCTGACAGACTCACACTCGGGTGCAAGTTGAGGTCATGCCCAATTCCTACTCTGACACAGAGGCAGAGACCCAAAAGAACCCCAACCTTCCCCCAACCAGAGTCGTAATGGTTCCTCTATCCCTACCCAGCAGAAGACTATACTAGTCCAGCTTAATCACCTTATGCTCCCATAGATACCAGCCCAAATCATAAACATAAACATGGCATGAACAAGGGAGAGGAAACCAAGTACATACCTGAGTTTCATCATGGTGGAAGTGCAATGGAGGTTTGTTATTCTGTCGTCGCGCCTACACCAAAGTCTTTCATCATAACAAAACCCCCACGCCTTCCTCCACCCTATTTTAAGCTACATGTGCGGGCCTCAGTCCCGCTACCTCACCTCGTGCTGCATGCGACAGTACAACCTGCCTCCCTTTCCACTCATGTGGAAGGTGGTTGGCTTCAACCCCAGGGACACTACCATTAACACTGATGGGAGGGCCAATCTTCTTCGTTACACCCTGATCGAGGAGCTGAGTCCGAGAACTGTGGGTGAGCTCTGCCCTCCGACCTGTCTTGCTCTTTGATGCTCTGCAGCTTGATCCATCGTTCTTACCCGAGATTAGGATGCATGTTTAATTCAATATGTTCATTCAGGTGAGCGCAACCACAATTTTCCAGGAGGTCAGCTGCTCTGTTTCCTTCCCTCCTTACATGGGTGATAATGATATAATCAAATTTCTTGTTTGTATCCTCTAATCCCTGCACATGTGAATAAGTACGCCATATTTGGCTTAGTTTGCCCCACTTTGTTCCTTGATTAAGTTTTTTGAGAGTGTTCGTAACCAACTGAGAGTCTCCTTCGATTACTAGCTTTCTATATCCTAGCCTGATGGCCAAGAGGAGACCTTGGTGCACTCCTATGAATTATTCTTCATTGTTGCTGGCAAAGCCATAGGAGTCATCATATATGAATCTTGTTGTGCCATGATGATCTCGAAAAATCCCTCCAACCCCTGTTTGCCCCGGATTGCCTTTCGAGGCTCCATCAAAGTTGAGTTTGATGTATCCTTCTAGAGGAGGTTTGAAGATCCTGATGGTGTCCCCTATGCCAGGGATGGATTTCCAAGAAGCTGAGGAGACCATGCTAGGTGCTAGGTGGA
>CM076575.1:615851303-615976710 GCA_034641835.2 Pinus albicaulis | reverse complement strand
GTTTGTTCAGGTTGCATTTGGAGCCTACAGTGATCTACTATGATAACCAGAGTTGCATTAAACTTTCGGCTAATCTAGTATTTCATGATAGGTCCAAAAATATCGACATCAGGTACCATCATATCAGAGATTGTGTTCAGCGGAGAATCATGATGCTTTCATATGTTCCCACGGAGGATCAGGATGCCGACATCCTGACGAAGGCGCTCACCAGGAGAAAGTTCGAATTCCAAAGAGGTAGGATAGGGGTTGCAGATAATCCATATCTTGCTGAGAGGGAGTGTTGAAAATGCAGCAAGATGATGGAGCTTAGTGAAATGAAGTCGCCTTCACTAAGTGGGCCCACAGGCAAATTCTGGCGCAAAGTCTATTTTTTAGACTATGTCTATTTTTAGACATATGGAGCATGGTCCAGGGGTTGCAGTATGTTATTCTTGGAGTATTGGTCATGTTGGTAAAAATATATGGACCTCTATTTTTGTGACCTATAGGTCGATAGGTCGATGTCTATTTTTAGACTACCTATCCTAAAAATAGGGAAGTCAAATATTATTTACCCTTAATAATATTTGGACTCTAAACAACAGTTTACTCTCTTGGAGCACTTCAGTTCGAGCCTTGGAAGTGGCTCATGCATATGACAGAGGAATTACACTATTCCCAAGGGTTTGATGGCATCATGCATGGTTGACTTCAGTTAGGACTTCAGTGGCAGAAGTTTGGTGGAGTTAATGAGACAGCTAGTGGAGTTGTGTTCTGTTTATTTTAGTTGAACTAGTTGAGATTAGCTTAACTAGCTAATCAATTAGTTATGAGTGGAGTGAATTAAATATTATTTAATTCATTAATTAGTAACTCATTATTCAACTCAAGAACACATCAGTTCACTACAGTGCATGATCAGTTCAGTGGAGACCAGTGAAAGAGGTAGATGAAAGGGTGGAGTTAGCTATCAGTGGCGACATCAATTGTGCATGAGATTTGCACCACACTTGGAGGAATTTCCCATGATGATTGTGCTATCAAGCCAAGGATATTCAAACCTTGGATCTCTATATAGACATGCCTGGATTGCACAATAGAGGCAAGGCAATTGGCGGTGAGTTTTGAACCAGTAACCTGTTCAAAATTGAGCTAGTTTGTGTGTAACTTCATGAGAAAGTACTGAGTACTTGTGAGGAGTATTGTAATGAGTTTGTTACATGATTTATACATTATAATATACACAATAGCTGCGGGGTTTTCAGCTATAAGCTCTCCCCATACATACTGTGTTAATGTGTATGATGATTTGATGTGTTATCGCTTGATTTTATTTCCGCATGTTTGATGATCTGAGTGGAAGAGATTATGTGTTGCATATAAATTCGAATTGTGTGTGATCAGGATAGTCTCGGTGGATAATTAATCATTATTCAGCAAATTTCTACACTAGCACCAGAGGATCCTACACTTGCATAAGTCTTTTCCTCACTAAAAAAGGGGAAAAGAAAAGTTTAAGAGAATATTACAGTAAAAGAACCTACCATAGCTTATATCTTTACTCATGTATTATTTCTTTAGCCAAAGGGAAGAAAAAAATATAATCCATTCATATTCATATTTTGAGGAGGATAATAGTGAAATAAAGTTTAGTGAGTCAGATTTTGAAGAAGGACATTCAAGCAGAGTTATACATGGGAGACAGAGGTCTTTATACATTCCAAACCCATACATTCAAAGGCCTCATGCCAAACCAAAGAACAAGCCCAAACTAGCAAAAAAACTCATAGCCAGCCCTGCTCTTAGGGATGAAATAATAAACATACATGAAAGCCCAGAGAATGAACCAAGGAAGAAAAATATTCAGCGGAAAAATCAATTACAGAAGAGAGAGAAATACAAAAGGGTAACCAAGGGAGAAGCTCTCAAGATTTTTGCTTCTATACTAGATATATAATGATTGGATGTACAGAGGCATGGAAATATGAAGAATCATGTCATTTTTGGCTTATACACAATATTTTCAGATATAGCTACCCTTTTCAGAAAAGTAGCTATTATTTTCATATTTTGTACAAAGAGATGAAAAGGTTGCCTTTTGCTTCTGTTCTCAAAACAATGACACTAAATGACGATAAAGTGAATACAACCTCAATGGTAATGTTTTTTTTCCAAGTTTAATCTAATCAAGCTATCTTCCAGATGTCATTTCAATTGCTTACTCCTACACTTTTATAGATAAGGGTCCATGTGTTCTTTTCAGTTAGCATATTACACTTTTTGTGGAGGTAGTTTTTCAAGAAACAAGGAGCACTCAGCCACTTCGAGCTCCATACTATCATGTTCTATCTTCATTTGTATTTAGGTTTAATTTTTGTTATGTTTAAGATAAGATCTACTACATGTAGAGGATTTTAATAAAGTCTCTAAAACATAATTGCACTTTTAATGGAGGCTTTAATAGAAATCCTTTTTGTATATATATTGTGTAAAGCAAGGAAGAAAGGGTTCGTTGGTTGTCTATTTCATGGAATATTGTGTTGTACCTTTTTGAACATATAATATATCCAGAGGTACTCTTGAGGACTCACAAATTTCTGGTGTGTGTATTGTTTATCTTCTTATGTGTTTCCATAATTTACTGTTTCATTCCAGATTATGATATACACAGTTCTATCTCATGTTTTTATCAGTATTGTGAACCTTCATGACATATTACTTTGTTTTTGTAAGTCTTATTTGATCAAGAATTCCTGATTCATTATGAATTGAAGATATTTCATAACCATTCCTTGAGGTTGAATTAAATCTTGTCTCATACTCTTATAAGTCTTTCTAACTAGCATACATGATCAATCTGGTTTTGTTAGTCATGATTTATCAAGTATTCCTAATTGATGAGGTCATGTTAGTTAGAAGCATTCTATGTGGTATGATTCTTAAAATGTAGAGTGAGTCTCTTTCAAGTCTTCTAAAGCTTTCTCTCACTATACATTTTGGGTCTATAATTTCTATTACCTTTTCTTCTTAACAGTGGACTTCTGTTGTACACATATACTGTTTATCTTCCATTTTTCTAACCATTAAGCTACAAACCCAACCTTGATACCACCGTATGTAGAATTTCCCTCATATGTGTGAGAGATTCTTATTTGCTCAAAACCCATTTCAGTGTCTGTGATTTCCAACCACTTTCCAAAAAACTCAATCAAGTTATAAGAAAATACCTTGAGCTTAAGATGTGTCTGGTCAAGCGCTTGTCACAATCCAATTGTTGATTTCAGTACTAACATCTTTTGGTGCGTCTAATGGGAGCTGAAGATTATGAACTCAGTATTCTCCCTAATTTTTTGCATGAATGCCTAGTACTAGTTTTTAAAGGTGATTAAATGCTAGTCACTCTTTCTGTTTGTAATTGGTTCACCTGGCGAATCCAAAAAGAAGATGAGGGGTTTCAAGACCTCCTACCATAAGAAGAAATCAGAGATCACCTCTTTTCATTCCAGTTTCTGACCTAGAGAAGATCATAAAGGATGCAAGAGGGAAACACAAATCAACACAAGCTACATCACATTCAGTGAAAAAGGTGCATTCAAAATACATTCCAAAAGAAAAGGTACCATCATCTATCTTAGAACCTAAAGAAATTCCAGTTTCAAAATTATCTACTGAAATATTTCAAGTTGAAACTACTTCCATAAAAGACAAAGTAGATGATGTTAGCCTAGATTCAACTGAAAGTATCTCTCAATCATCACTTAGTAAATAAAAAACAAGTATTATTCCAATGAAAGAAGATAAACCAGAGGTTTTAGGTGTCAGTGAAGAAAACTACAAATGAGAAACCTTTGTGTTGACAGAATGGGAATTATAACAAGTATTGGAAATTGCCCCCTTCCTAGATAGGGCTATTTTAACTGAAGAAGATATTAAAACAATTCTTATATTTATTCAAACTCATCCTGAATATCAGTCCTATTTTATCCCACAACATGAGTGTTTTACTTTGTCTCAAAACCCATCTATTGGCTCATCTTCTTCTCATCATGGAGGAGGTAACCTTCCTGAAAACTTGACCTTTAATCTCTCTGAATTTTTAGCTCAACAGAACAAGGTTGAAGCTACCCCAATCCTTCAAAAATCTACATCTGAATCTGATTCTCCTAGAGAGGTTTAAATAAAGCCTTTTGTTGTCCATTTCTTTAAAAATCCATTGTTTTCAGCTCCCAAGCATGAAAAACCAGCCCAGGAATTTCAATCTTCTGTAAATCCAAAAGAAGTACAAACTCCATTGAAACTGAAATTTCCAGCGTTCAAATTTCCGCATCAGCAAGTTTTCCACTATTTGTACCTCAGCAAGTCATGGATCATCTTGCTCCTACAAGGATGTAGCAAATTTTTGTTGCAATATATGCCCCACTCCCTCTTCCTCAACTTTTGCATCCTCTTCCTCAAGGGGATTATCTGAAATATTTGTCCAAATACATAGGGGAGGGAGAAGGAGTATCTACTGAAGAACACCTAGTTTCCTTTTACAGTTATGCTGATAACCAAAACATTGAACATGAAGATGTCTGGTCAAGACTCTTTGTTCAGAGCTTATATGGAGAAGCTCGTAAGTGGTTCAGAAATTTTCCACCAAACTAAATAATGAGAATAGATGCTTTGGAGGAAGTAATTGTAAAAAAATGGGGTGACAACAAGGATTACTTGTATTACCTTACAAATTTTGGAGCTTTAAATAAGAAGACTGATGAATCATTAGAAGAATTTACAAATAGATTCAATAAAATCTATCAAAAGATTCCTGTAGAAGTCAAACCTCTTGAAACCACAACCATGATAACCTTTTCCAGTTCCTTAGAATCCAAGTTTGCACTGTGGTTGAGAGCTGAAAAGCCACAAACATTGGTGGGTATGCAGAAGGCTGCTATTGGAGTGCAGTCCAATATTATGGCCTCAAAAAAACTGAAAATTGAAGAAGGGATGGGGGAAAACATAAAAGGAAAATGAAAGAAGAGAAACCATCTTCCTCCTCTAAAACTTTCAGAGCTGAAGAAAAACTTGATCAAATGTCTAATTTGATTAAATATATTTCTTCCAAAATGACAAAACTAGAGTTAGAAAATAGGCTTGTTGCTAGGCCCATCCAAAATGAAGGAAAAAGAAATCAAGCTCCTTTTAGGAGACCCTTTCAGCCTCAAAACATTTTACAATGCCCAATAAGAAATCTTGATGATCAAAATGATTAGCCTCCACTAAATAATTTTGCTAAAGAAAATCATCAAAAACAAGAAGAGGAGGATGAAGATATAAATATTATTGGGGAGACATCACAGTCAACTTGTTTGAATTTACAAGAGTATGAAGATCAGTCTAGGATAAATCTATTTTTAGATGATGAAGAGGCTCATATTCATGTTCAAAATGAGAAAAATCAGCCTAAAAATCAGACAATAAATTATCCTTTGAGATCAAAAGGAGTTGTCCAACAGCCTAAAAAAAAACAAGATTCTGAAAAAATTGCTGTCAAACAAAAGGAAAAGGTTAATGACGTTCCTCCATCACCTAACCTTTCCCCAATCATCAAAACTGTTGCAGAAAATAAATATTTGACTCCACTCAATTTCATTTTCAAGTCATAATTGAATAAAATCAAGATTCTGGTTCCACTCCTTGAATTGTTGAAAAATCTAGCCTACAGAGAGTCATTTAAAAGTCTGTTACAACCATCTCTTGCTCCTGATTCTGTCAACCTTGAGGATGAACATCCTACCATCTTCTTAGGTAGTCATGTCCAAGATCAGAATGATGATAATTCTCCACCTTTCTATATTTCACTCAACATTCATAACAAATTGCTGCATAACTACCTATTAGATTCTGGGGCCTCTCACAATCTGATGCCTAAGAATGTGATGGATGAATTAGGACTGAAAATCACTAAAAAATACCATGACCTCTACACTTTTGAATCCGAAAGGGTCAAGTGTTTAGGAGTGAACAAAGACTTGGTAATTTCTCTTACCCAACTCCCCATGAAAAGTCTAGTGATGGACATGGTGGTTGCTGACATACCAACTATATTTGGAATGCTTCTTTCCAGATCTTGGTCCAAAATGCTGAGAGGTACTCTTCAAATGGATATGACATACGCCACTATCCAAGTCTTTTGAACAGAATTTAAGAGATTGTATAGGGAAACACATATGGCTTATATCATAAGTGATCAAAAAAATCCCTCAAATCATCCTATATATGTAGAGGAGAAGGAGTTAGGGTCATCTATTTTACACCTTGCTGCTGATGACAACAATTTTTAGCCTGAAATCAGTGAAAAATAGTAGCGACTAGTCACAAAAGAGAAAGATTTAGAAACAGGTTAGATCTGGAAATTATATTTTGATGAAGCCTCATTAAGAGAGGGATCAGGGGTTGGTGTAGTTCTTATTTCTCCCACTCAGCAGGTAGTGACTTTATCATATAAATTACAAATTTTCACTACTAATAACACTGCTGAGTATGAAGCACTAATTATGGGAATGAAGGCAAAAAAAAATTTGGGAGCTGAATAGTTGATTGTCTTTGGTGATTTAGAGTTGGTTGTACAACAGGTGAGAGATAACTATCAAGTAAAAAATTCAAAATTAAAGAATTAAAGAATTGAAGTCTGGGATTTGATTGAAAACTATTTTTCAACATTCAGTTTGAATTTTGTTTCCATAAAAGAAAATGAAATGGCAGATTCATTGGCCATTGCTGCTAGTAATTTTAAGGTTCCACTTGATGTTAAAGAAATATATGATATTAAAATTAAAAACATAACTTCCATTCCTAAAAATATCAAATACTAGAAAGTATTTGAAGATGATAAAGAAATTCAGAAATTCTTGGAATGTGTGGGGGAGTTTTCAGACATTCAGATTGACAATGAGCAAGACACAGCTGAAATTCAGAAAATCAAGCCATTAAAAAAGACTATAGCTAGAAAGGACATTATTGATCTGAAAACAAAATTCATTCCTAAAGGCTTGGTTCCTTTAGAGAGGTTGTTTGACATTAATAATGTCTTATTAAATCTTGATAGAACGAAAAAATGGGGCTCGTAAGGAAAATGTACAATCAAAATTCACTTTATGAGAACCAATCACATTTTAGGGGATGACATCATCCCTAATGGTTGAGGTGGAATTGCTTGAGTTAAAGGTACTTGCTTGTCACATTCTCAATGGTGGATAAAAACTCATGGTTAAACATGGTAGTGCTCTAAGTACTTTTAAAGTAAAAGTAAAGCACTCATAATAAATGTCATTTCACACTTTTTGAATATAAATATATTATTGTCATTTCATATTTCTTGAAAGAAACAATGCATATCCCTATACATTTATTATATTATATGATTTGATATTATTTTTATATAATATATTAATTACATGTTATTATACAATTTAAATAATATAAATTTTAATTAATAGCATATAATATAATTAAGAATTTATAAATTTATATTTATATTTTACTTTAATTTATTTAAGTACAAAGGACAAATGCATTAGTTGTTCAATGATAATGACTTTTTCTTGAAAAGTTCATTCTTATTTATAGTCACATTAATACAATTTTTTTATTAATTTTATTTTGGTACAGCTTTAGAATTGAATTTAACTATGGTTTCATGGATTGTGGTGCAAAAAGTGAATTGAAAATTCATAAATATTATTTTATTGGTTTAACTATTATTTTATTATTTCCTTAGGAGGCCCATTTTAGACCTCAAAATTCCCCTAATGATTGGTACTAAAAATCAGCCTAGATATGTTAAAGTTTCTAAATTTCTTCCTTAAGAAACTAGAACTAAATATGTCAAGTTTTTTAAGCAGTATGCAGACATTTTTGCTTGGTCCTACAGTGATTTGAAGACTTATGACAGAAGTATAATGGAGCATAAAATTCCTCTTAAATTAGAAGCAAAGCCTATAGCACAGAAGATAAGGCATATTAATCCTATGTTGCTCCCTATTATTGAAAAAGAAATCAGAAAAATATGGGAAGCCAAAATAATTCTGCCTTTAAAATTTTCCAATTGTGTAGCTAATATAGTCCTGGTTCGAAAGAAGAATGGCGAAATCAGAATTTGTGTTGATTTTCGCAATTTGAACTGGTGTTCATTGAAGGATAACTATCATTTACCCAAAATGGACCATATTTTGCAGAAGGTTGTAGGCTCAAAGAGGTTGTCAATGATAGATGGATTTTCAGGATACAATCAAATTTCAATTGACAAGCAAGACAAGGAGAAAACAACTTTCAATACACCCTGGGGAACTTTTATGTACAATAATATGCATTTCAGTTTAATGAATGTAGGTGCAACATTTTAGCGGGCAATTGATATTTCCTTTGTAGGAGAAAAGGATAGATTTGTTGTCATTTATTTGGATGACATAATTGTATTTTCAAAATTTTATCATGATCATTTAAAACATTTGCAGCAAGTGTTTGATAAGTGCAGAAAATTTGGTTTGTCTTTAAACCCAAAGAAATCATGCTTTGATGTTCAAGAAAGAAAATTGTTGGGCATATAGTAACATCAAATGGTATTCGCATTGACCCAGGGAGCGTTGAAGCTATACATAAAATTGGTTTACCCAAAAATAAGAAAGATTTACAATCATTTTTGGGTAAAATTAATTTTCTGAGACGTTTTGTTCCAAATTTTGCAGAATTAGTTAAACACGTAAATGTCTTGTTGAAGAAATATGCAAAGTTCAGGTGGCAAGATGAAGCAAAAAAATATTTCTTAGCAATCAAAGCCGCCTTGATTGAATTCCTAATGTTAATAAGCCTTGATTTTGAGAAGAGTTTTCAGAATTTTCATATGCTTCTCATGAAACTATTGCAACAGTTTTACTTCAAAAGAACAAGGAAGGCTTGGAGCAGCCAATTTCTTTTTCCAGTTGTACATTAAGACATGTCGAGTTAAATTACATCTTGGTTGGAAAACAGGCATATGCATTGATAAACGCTTTGAAGCCTTTTTGAGATTATGTTCTGCATTCTAAAGTCATTGCTTTTCTGCCAAATATTGTTGTCAAGAATGTATTTTTGCAACTAGACACATATGGCAGGAGCGGAATATGGTTGACAAAGATTCTGGAATTTGACATTGAAATCAGATCTACTAATTTGATAAAGGGACAAGGCTTAGCCCACTTGATGGCAGAATCAAATTGCAAAGCTCTAAATCTGAACATGGAGGTAGCTGAAGAAACATATAAAGAAGGTATATTTGATTATCCTGAAATATTCTATTCCAATTGGTATAAGGACATAGTTTAATTTTATTAAATCTCAGTTGTCCTCTAGAAATGGAAAAATCAAAGAGAAGGGATTTTAAACTGAAGGTTGTCAAGTATTTCATAATAGAAAATCATCTTTATTGGAAAGACCCTGTAGGAGTTTTGTTGAGATGTGTAGATGAAGCTAATTCACAGAAATTTATGTCAGAGATACATGCAGGGGTGTGTGGTGGACATTTGTATTGGAAATCTATCGTAAATAAAATTTTAAGAGCCGGCTATTATTGGGCAAATCTTTTTTTCTGATTTTTTTTCTAAAGTCAAAGCTTGCACTGAGTGCCAAAATTTTGCCAGTAAGTGGAAGCTACTCCCACTACTTCTTCCTAGTTCAGCAAATTCTCCTTTCCAGCAGTGGGGGATGGATTTCATTGGTGAGATTCATCCACCATCATCAGGGCAGCATAGGTGGATTCTTACAGCCATGGACTATTTCACCAAGTGGATTGAGACCATTCCAACCAGAAATTCCATTGACATGGTAATAATTAAATTTTTGTTGGAAAATATTATGTCTAGATTTGGCTACCCTCAAAATTTGGTGACTGACAATGCAATGGATTTTAAATCTGCCAAGATGAAAAATTTATGTTAGAAGTATATAATTGATTTGACTTATTGTACACCTTATTACCCCCAAGAAAATGGGTTAGCTGAGTCATCAAATAAAATCCTGGTAAGAGTTATAAAGAAGCTGATAACATTAAAAAAAAAAAAAAATTGGAATACTCAGCTAGTTCATGCTCTTTGGGAAGATAGAGTGAGTAGAAAAAGATCAATTGGAGTTTCTCCCTTTCAACTTGTTTATGGTGCTGATGTTGTGATTCCCTTATATTTTTCCTTCCTGTTATGTAGTTTTTACAATATGAAACTGATAATTCAAATCCCATTCAAAGAAGGATGCTGTTGATAGAAGCTCATCAAATCAAGGAATCCAAGATGGATAAAGAACATAAGTATAAAGCCAAAGTAAAATTTGTCTTTGAAAAAAGAGAAAAATAACAGGTATTCCAAGAAGATTATTTGGTATTGCGCTGGGATGCAAGAAGAGAAGACCATGGAAAGCATGGTAAGTTTGACAACTTGTGGTTTGGGCCATTCAAAATTGCTCGAGTTCTAGAAAATAACACCTGCTGAAGCATTTAGATGATGATAAATTAACTGGAGGTCCAGTTAATGGTCATTATCTCAAAAAGTTATTTGTTTATTGAGTTATTCAGTCTTTCCATTGTAAATATCCAAAGTGTTGTTTCAATAAGACTCCATGCCCAATGGTAGTTGTGTTTGTAAATAGAGTCAGTTTCAGTTCAGTCAATAAAATTCAGTCTCTATCATTAGCTTCTAGAATTTAAAATTCCTGAGAGTTTAAAGCACTAAATCTATAGTCCTTGAAGCCTGATCTGAAATGAGAGCAAACTTTTTTTATGTTATGAAAGCTCCCTCATCCATATAAGAAATGTGTTTCTTTTGTGCATGGTTTTAAATGTAATGAGCAGGTTGCTTCCAAGATTAAAATGCTAAAACGTCTTAAAAATAACATGCCAATATCAACAGTTGAAAAACACATATGCATCAAACCATAAGACAAAATTTTTGATGAAGGAGCTCACCCTGTCTGGGCTACATCTCCTTGGCCCGTCGACATGACTAGACCACTCTTCTATTTGTTGATTAAGGGTACAATCAATATATTTCCTTATTATGTGACTATCACCCCTTCAAGATGATGTTCCCCTGCAAATAACTCTCACATATAACATCAATAAAACTATCTCCTACAGAGATTATCTATACCACACTAAT
Organism: Pinus albicaulis; assembly: GCA_034641835.2. NCBI lineage: Eukaryota > Viridiplantae > Streptophyta > Pinopsida > Pinales > Pinaceae > Pinus > Pinus albicaulis. The sequence continues at coordinate 615,965,566 of CM076575.1, read as the reverse complement.
GAGTGCTAGAAAGCCTCGAAAATATACTCCAATTCCACACTGAAGAATACATAAAATATCTTCAAAAACTCAATGTATGAAGAAAAAAACCAAAAATGAACCATGCTGGCGAAAGACACTGCAAAAACATTTATGTAAATGAGAACAACCCCTACAAGGTCTCCACCTTGATCCACATCTTCCAAAACTGCTTCAAATGGTTGATTGATCCATACACCCTTCTTGTCAAAATTTCAAAATGACCTTAAATATTTGTTCAAATCAGAAAACAAAAGTTACCATTGGATTCAGAACATTCTTAAACCCCTGAGTAGCCTCTTCTGCTCCACCAATTAGACTTCAGGTTCTCTAGACATGGCCTCCTCTCCTGGTGGCCTTGGGCATAAAAAATATTCAAGTGGTAAAACAATCCATCAAGAAGTCATCCTCTACCTCTGAGACATATTCCAATGGATTCCCAGCATGCCAAAATGCTAATAATGATTTTTACTGAGCTCAATTTGGTCGAATATTGCCCAAGATACGCCTCATTTACTCCAGGCCTAGTAAACTGCCACTAAATTTGGTGGACTGCCAGTTAAGTCCACTAAAAGTGGGACTCTACCAAATCTGGTGCGCTCCTATAAAACTCCACCAACTTAACTCTAAATTAATTAACGCTAAGCGTAATTTATGGGAAGATATGCACATTTTAAATGGATAAGAGCTTCTTAGCGCTAATCACGGCTTATCGTGGGTTAACCACGTTTTAACGTTAATTAAACGTCATTAAAAGAAAATCCTGCCAAAATTGTCTTAGCCTTGGGTTCTAGGACCACGGCCACATGGGGAGGGGGCTGGCCTATGGGGCTGCCCCCCTCCAACACCCAAACGATCACTAGTTAAAATTCAAATACACGCGGAGAACATAAGGTGTAGGAAACACCATGTAGGAGAAGTGGTAAGTCATGTAGATTGGGGGCGTGAGGTCAGGGGTTTGACCCCCACTCCGCTACAATAATTTGCACTAAATTATAATAACTCCTCCGCCATACTTAGAGATGCTCCGCCAAGTTGACTCTTCAGCAATTTAGGTAGCGTCTCCTCCAAATATGGTAAAAACCGCCGAAATGTGGGTTTCAACTTTAGGATATAATAAATATTGAAATATATATATGTCATATATATATGTTAATATGCCACCTTGTAAAACAATGTCAAACATTACCATAACAATAGTTCAACCCCCATAGGTTAGGAAGTGGCCCACCAAAGAGGACACGTGGTGCCCTCTGGTTGGGTTTCACTCCAACCTTAAAAACAAATTCAAATTCCAACTTAGGAAGAATTTGAAGGTCATTGGGAAATTTTCACTTCACTTAACCCATCTGGCGAATCTGAAGATGACACTTGTCACAATGTCACTGGCTGCAATATGGAGAATATTCCTACATTGCTAACTATACCTGCCACATTATCATTGTAACTGTTCTGCTCGTTTTTTGCATGTTTTGGAAAACAAACAGCAGACGATAACTCAGTCATACAAACTCGGATTTTGATGGAACGAGTTACGTCGAAATCCTGAAGACGAACTCTATCCGATCCTTCAGGTTCAAAGCAATTTCGAGCAATTTGAAATTTTAGTAATTTTAGGCCCTAATCCAAATTCTGATCACACCTTCCCACTGACAGGCTTTTGGACCCACAAAAGCTAATAATTAACTTCTTGAGCTTCAACACTCTTCTTCTTTCAAGTTATATCAATTGATTTTACTTGACAAGCCTTACTTGAAAATTATCTTGACATGCCTTGCATCACAACTGGTTATGTCTCTCAACCACTATTCTCTAGCTATTGTTGACCCACTTCAGCATTGTTGACTGTTGTAAACTGATACATACCTTATTGTACCAAATCGATCTCTATGTGCTTGTCAAACTGTTAGCCTTCCTACTGAGAATGAAGTCCCTATTGCAAAAAAGGCATACAAGCTTCTTCTTGGAAATCCTTTTATCCAAATTAAACTTGCAATATGAGTGAAATCTTGGCATCAACACAAGAAACCTACTTGTTTTGCAATGGCTGCAAAATACTTTGCATCTTGTCCACTTCTTATTGAATTGAAATCAAACTTCCTGCAACATCTTGTCACAAGAACACACAATCAATCTTGAAAAGAAAGTATTATGTAAGAATTAAAATGGAGACCACCTTGTTTTTTATCCTGCAAAGCAATGACTATCACCTCCTGTAACATCAAGTACATGGTGATCTTCTTACACATTGGTGTATCCAATATCGACTTACAATCGACAAACACCATCGAGTAAATCATAAGTCGATCAACATAGTCGACAAAATGCATGTGACATCAACAACACAAGTTCACATGAAATGTGCAACACAATCGACATAAATTGATATGAAATGTGTGCGACAAAATCGACACAATTCGATTAACATATGATACATATTGACAATACTCATGCATGTATCTATATACAATGAACTTATCACAAGTTCTCTATTTACACATACAAAATTTAATGCATATGTACACTCTTCAACTCTCTCTTTCAAGTACAAATAAGTATATAAACCCAAAACATATGAGTAATCATAAGAGTTGAACTAAATGATATTTTTTTGCAACATAATGAGTAACATACCCATATTTTATTCCATCTTGGCAAAAAAATTGCAAAAAAAAGAAACGCCTTCAACTTAAAAACATTCACATGCAATCTTGCATCATACAAGTAAAAAAGAAATACAAACCATATCAATGATGCCTATCTAGAGAGCCAAGCAGGTATGATCTCTAGATGTAAAATCCAACACCTTGTTGCTTCTTGTCCTCTTTTGTGACAGTAGGTACATGATACCCAATCATAACTGTCATCATAATACCATTCCTCTGGTGCAACATACCCCAAGCCTTCATGCTTAGTCCTTTATTTTACCTCTATTGGGTTCTTGATGACTTTTTTATTTGCACCAAGGCCCAAGCCTTCTTGGTATCCCATATTTGTCAAAATCTTGGACCCATTACCTTTTCTATATCTTTCAAAGGATGCAAAAGAATTTTTATCAATATGTGCATACAAGTAAGGATCATATGCATGCTCACCCTTGGTCTCATCTTTGGATTGAGACACAAATATGGCTTCAAACTCCTTTCAGATTCTCAAGGCATCCTCTTGAGCTCTTGTGTCTTCTTCTTCTTTCTCCTCAACATAAAATTTTGATTGAACTTCTCCCACATCATGTGGATAGAAAGCACAAATGTCTTCATCTTCCATCTTGGAAGGACTTTCTACATCAACATAATGCCTCAAAACTGTATAAAACAAAGAGGTTGTTGGTGAAGATGGTGGTGAAACACCATTCCTTTTATCTTTTCCCCTTGAGAGAATTATAGGATTTTCTCCTTGAAGTATGCTCTTTGAAGTATCAACATTTTCCAAAGATCAAACTTGAGGTGGGGCTAGTAGAAACCCTATCCTCCTTCTCTTTGTTGCTAGTCGGAAGTCATACCAACAAGCTCTCCTTCTCCTCTTCGGAGCTTTAAATTGGTAAGAATTTTCCTCTTAACAAACAACCCAATTCGCACAAAGCAAAAATGAACCTTATGCTCTGATACCAACTTAATCTGAAATGAGAGAAAACTTATTTTATGATATGCAAGCTCCCTCATCCATATAAGAAATGTGTTTCTTTTGTGCATGGTTTTATATGTAATGAGCAGATTTCCTCCAAGATTAAAATTTTAAAATGTCTTAAAAATAACATGCCAATATCAACAGCTGAAAAACACATATGCATCAAACCATAATACAAAAAGTTTGATGAAGGAGTTCACCCTGCCTGGGCTACATCTCCTTGGATTTTCAACATGACTAGACCACTCTTCTATTTGGTGATTAAGGGTATAATCATTATACTGCCTTATTATGTGGCTATCACCCCTTCAAGATGATGTTCTCCTGCAAATAACTCTCACATATAACAACAATACAACTATCTCCTACATAGATGATCTATACCTCAACAATGAGTACAAGAAAGCCTCACAAATACACTTCAATTCCACACTGAAGCATACATAAAATATCTTCACAAACTCAATGTATGAAGAAAAAAACTAGAACCGAACCATGTTGGAAAAAGCTGCTGCAACAATAGTTTTGTAAATGAGAACAATCCCTACAAGGTCTCCTCCTTGATCCACAGCTTCCAAAACTGCTTCAAATGGTTGATTGATCTATACACCCGTCTTGTAAAAATTGAAAAATGACCTTAAATATGGGTTCAAATTAGAAAAAATAAGTTACCGTTGGATTCAGAACATTCTTAAACCCTTGAGTGGCCTCTTCTGCTCCACCAATTGAACTTCAGGTTCTCTAAACATGGCCTCCTCTCTTGGTGGCCCTGGGCATCAAAAACCTTCAAGTGGGAAAAAATACATCAAGAAGTCATCCTCTGCCTATGAAACCTATTCGAATGGATTCCCAACATGCCAAAATGCTAAGAATGATGTTTACTAAGCTCAATTTGGTCGAATATTGCACAATATAGGCCTCATTTACTCAAGGCCTAGTAAACTGCCACTAAATTTGGTGGACTACTAGTTAAGTCCACTAAAAGTGGGACTTTGCCTGATCTGGCGTGTTCCTCTAAAACTCCACCAACTTAACTACGGCTTAATTAATGCTAAGTGTAATTTATGGGTGGATAAGCACGTTTTAAATGGATAAGTGCTTCTTAGTGATAATCGCAGCTTATCATGGGTTAACCATGTTTTAACATTAATTAAACTTCATTAAAAGAAAATCCCACCAACGTTGTCTTAGCCCTGGGTTCTGGGATCGCGGCCACATGGGGAGGGGGCTAGCTCCCTCCAACCCCCAAACGATCGGTGGTTAAAATTCAAATACACGCGGAGAACATAAGGTGTAAGAAACATCGTGTAGGAGAAGTGGTAAGTTGGGCGGATTGCGGGCGTGAGGTCTGTGGTTTGACCCCCACTCCGGCACAATAATTTTGCACTAAATTATAATAACTCCTTTGCCATACTTATAGATTATCTGCCAAGTTGACCCTTTGCTAGTTTAGGTAGTGACTCCTCCAAATATGGTAAAGACCGTCGAAATGTGGGTTTCAACTTTAGGATATAATATATATATATATATATATATATATATATATATATATATATATGTTAATATGACACCTTGTAACCCAATGGCAAACATTACCATAACAATAATTCGACCCCAATAGGTTAGGAAGTGGCCCACCAGAGAGGACACATGGCACTCTCTGGTTGGGTTTCACTCCAACCTTTAAAAAAATTTCAAATTCCAACTTAGGAAGAACTTGAAGGTCATTGGGAAATTTTCTCTTCACTTAACCCATCCGGCGAATTTGAAGATGACACTTTTCATAGAGTCACTGGATGTAATCTGGATAATATTCCTGCATTTCTGACTGTACTTGCCACATTAGCACTATACCTGTTCTGCTCTTTTTTTCCATATCTTGGAAAACGAACAACAGACGATAACTCAGTCATACGAACTCGAAATTTTGATGAAACAAGTTGCACCAAAATTCTAGTGACGAACTATATCTAATCGTTCAGGTTCGAAGAAATTTTGAGTACTTTGAAATTTTAGCTAATTTGAGGCCCTCGTCTAAATTCTGATCAAAGCCTCACAGGGAGGAATTCATCCCCAATAGGAGCCACTGTTAGCACTGCAATTTTTCAAAAAAAAATTCAAAGTTTGGTCATCATTGTAAGTTGTGTCTTTGATCCTCTCTTGTCTTCTAACCTATGGTTGAGATCCCTAGAGGGTTAAAAGGTATTATTTTTTATCATTTTAAAATATCAAAATCAAAAATAATTTTGGGTCTAATAGTTTGTTTGTGTCATAGAGTCATTTGCGTAAATTTTCTTTTAATAAGTCTTTTGACTACTTTTAGTAGTTAAGTTCATGGGTTTAACATGAGAAGTCTTATTCATTCACCATGATTTTTCTATCCAAGGTTAAAGACTACATGTCAGAGTCATCAGTTGTGTTAGGAATAACACAAGAATAACTACTTTTCCTAGAGAGGCAGTTATTTTGTTCAGAAGATCTCGTTTTACAAGCAACAAAGGAATAGTTTCCTTTTTCAAAAAAGTAGCTATTACCTGCAAAATTTGTACAAGGATAAAAAAGAAGAATAACTCAGGTGAAACAAGCATTTCTCTTTGAATATTGAAGGCCTGCTAAGACAATAGGTGTTACTCACCTGAAAGGTCATTATTTCTCATTGGAGGATTCATTAAAAAGGTTGTCTATTTATTTTCTAAGACTAGTCAAATCTATTGCTACTCATTAAAGTGAAATGTATTAAAGTCGAAGTACAAGTAGTTATTAGTAAACAAAGAGATAGAGTGAATGGTTTAGTGAAATGAGTTGGCAACAAATTTAAATCTTTTCAGTTTCGTGTCACTCCCTCTCACCGAGATTTAGGGCATGCAGAGCTCTGTCTCTGTTTACTCTTATGACAGCTACAACAAAACGTTTTTATCTTCCAGCAAAACAATTTGTTACCAAGTACTAGCATTTAGGACTTCGTGGAGGGTTGTTGTTCCTTGTTTTATAGGTGTGTACTTGTGGTTAGGTTAAATTTTAACAAAATGGGCAAGGTTGGTAAGGTGAACCATTCAGAATCGGCCAATACCCATTTTGTTGACCATGAAGCTAAGCCTCAGTTCCAAGCAGCATGGTGGTATCGGTTTTCAAAGAATTTTTCAGGTGAAAATGTGGCAGTAGCTCAGGAAATTTCTAAGACATTCGATGGAGAATAGGTCAAGCTGGGGTCTTAGATCTTCAGGATCACAGAGACTATCATTGCAAGAGCCACTCAAAAAGCAAACACAAGTGAGTCCTGGCACAAGAAAAAAATTATGCTTAAAGCTGAATCGAATCCATATTTAAAGCATGAACATGAAAATATTGGTTGGACCCCTACTATTCATATTTTGTATTCTAGGCCTGAGTGGAGAGATGTAATTACCATTGTGCAACGTTATATAACTTGTGAGGGTAGGTTTTCTACTATGCATAAATACCAGATGAGGTTTCTAGCTCACATGTCGGGCTCTAAACCTATGAATCTACCATTTGTCATTCATAAATCTCTGTTGTCAATGTCTCAGAAAATACAGAGAACCCCAAACTATTCTCTTTATAATCTCTATCATATAGGTTTGATCAAAATACTGGTGGTTTATGATCCGAGAAAGAAAAGAACCACATGGGAATATTTTTTAGCAGATGATGGATTTCTAAATTTCTAAATTATTTCTAAATTTCTTCCTTAAGAAACTAGAACTAAATATGTCAAGTTTTTGAAGCAGTATGCAGACATTTTTTCTTGGTCCTACAGTGATTTGAAGACTTATGACAGAAGTATAATGGAGCATAAAATTCCTCTTAAATTAGAAGCAAAGCCTGTAGCACAGAAGATAAGGCATATTAATCCTATGTTGCTCCCTATTATTGAAAAAGAAATCATAAAAATATGGGAAGCCAAAATAATTCTGCCTTTAATATTTTGCAATTACGTAGCTAATATAGTCCTGGTTTGAAAGAAGAATGGCGAAATCAGAATTTGTGTTGATTTTCGCAATTTGAACCGGTGTTCATTGAAGGATAACTATCCTTTACCCAAAATGGACCATATTTTGCAGAAGTTTGTAGGCTCAAAGAGGTTGTCAATGATAGATGGATTTTCAGGATACAATCAAATTTCAATTGACAAGCAAGAGAAGGAGAAAACAACTTTCACTACACCCTGGGGAACTTTTATGTACAATAATATGCATTTCAGTTTAATGAATGTAGGTGCAACATTTTAGTGGGAAATTGATATTTCCTTTGCAGGAGAAAAGGATATATTTTTTGTCATTTATTTGGATGACATAATTGTATTTTCAAAATTTTATCATGATCATTTAAAACATTTGCAGCAAGTGTTTGATAAGTGCAGAAAATTTGGTTTGTCTTTAAACGCAAAGAAATCATGCTTTGATGTTCAAGAAAGAAAAATGTTGGGCATATAGTAACAGAAAATGGTATTTGCATTGACCCAGGGAGCGTTGAAGCTATACATAAAATTGGTTTACCCAAAAATAAGAAAGAGTTACAATCATTTTTGGGTAAAATTAATTTTCTGAGATGTTTTGTTCCAAATTTTGCAGAATTAGTTAAACACGTAAATGTCTTGTTGAAGAAATATGCAAAGTTCAGGTGGCAAGATGAAGCAAAAAAATATTTCTTAGCAATCAAAGCCGCTTTGATTGAATCCCTAATGTTAATCAGCCTTGATTTTGAGAAGAGTTTTCAGAATTTTTCATATGCTTCTGATGAAACTATTGCAACAATTTTACTTCAAAATAATAAGGAAGGCTTGGAGCAGCCAATTTCTTTTTCCAACCGCACATTAAGACATGTCGAGTTAAATTACATCTTGGTTGGAAAACAGGCATACGCATTGATAAAGGCTTTGAAGCCTTTTTGATATTATGTTCTACATTCTAAAGCCATTACTTTTCTGCCAAATATTGTTGTCAAGAATGTATTTTTGCAACTAGACACATATGGCAGGAGGGGAATATGGTTGACAAAGATTCTGGAATTTGACATTGAAATCAGATCTACTAAGTTGATAAAGGGACAGGGCTTAGCCCACTTGATGGCAGAATCAAATTGCAAAGCTCTAAATCTGAACATGGAGGTAGTTGAAGAAACATATAAAGAAGATATATTTGATTATCCTGAAATATTCTATTCCAATTGGTATAAGGACATAGTTTACTTTTCATTAAATCTCATTTGTCCTCCAGAAATGGAAAAATCAAAGAGAAGGGATTTTAAGCTGAAGGTTGTCAAGTATTTCATTATAGAAAATCATCTTTATTGGAAAGACCCTGTAGGATTTTTTTTGAGATGTGTAGATGAAGCTAAGTCACAGAAATTTATGTCAGAGATACATGCAGGGGTGTGTGGTGGAAATTTGTATTGGAAATCTATTGTAAATGAAATTTTAAGAGCCGACTATTATTGGGAAAATCTTTTTTTTTCTGATTTTTTTTCTAAAGTTAGAGCTTGCACTGAGTGCCAAAATTTTTCCAGTAAGTGGAAGCCACTACCACTACCTCTCCTTCCCAGTTCAGCAAATTCTCCTTTCCAGCAGTGGGGGCTAGATTTCATTGGTGAGATTCATCCACCATCATCAGGGCAACATATGTGGATTCTTAAAGCCATGGACTATTTCACCAAGTGGATCGAGACCATTCCAACCAGAAATTCCATTGACATGGTAATAATTAAATTTTTGTTGGAAAATATTATGTCTAGATTTGGCTACCCTCAAAATTTGGTGACTGACAATGCAATGGATTTTAAATCTGCCAAGATGAAAAATTTATGTGAAAAGTATATCATTGATTTGACTCATTGTACACCTTATTACCCCAAAGAAAATGGGTTAGCTGAGTCATCAAATAAAATCCTGGTAAGAGTTATAAAGAAGATGATAACATAAAACAAAATAAATTGGGATACTCAGCTAGTTCATGCTCTTTGGGAAGATAGAGTGAGTAGAAAAAGATCAATTGGAGTTTCTCCCTTTCAACTTGTTTATGGTGATGATGTTGTGATTCCCTTATAGTTTTCCTTCCTGTTATGTAGTTTTTACAATATGAAAATGATAATTCAAATCCCATTAAAAGAAGGATGTTGCTGATAGAATCTCATTAAATCAACGAATCCAAGATGGATAAAGACAATAAGTATAAAGCCAAAGTAAAATTTGTCTTTGACAAAAAGGAAAAATAACAGGTATTCCAAGAAGATGATTTGGTATTGCGCTGGGATGCAAGAAGAGAAGCCCATGGAAAGCATGGTAAGTTTGACAACTTGTGGTTTCGGCCATTCAAAATTGCTCGAGTTCTAGAAAATAACACCTACTGAAGCATTTAGATGATGATAAATTAACTAGAGGTCCAGTTAATGGTCATTATCTCAAAAATTTATTTGTTTATTGAGTTAGTCAGTCTTTCCATTGTAAATATCCAGAGTGTTGTTTCAATAAGACTCCATGCCCAATGGTAGTTGTGTTTGTAAATAGAGTCAGTTTCAGTTCAGTCAATAAAATTCAGTCTCTATCATCAGCTTCTAGAATTTAAAATTCCTGAGAGTTTAAAGCACTAAATCTATGGTCCTTGAAGCCTGATCTTAAATGAGATCAAAAAATTTTTATGTTATGAAAGCTCCCTCATCGATATAAGAAATGTTTTTCTTTTGTGCATGGTTTTAAATGTAATGAGCAGGTTTCTTTCAGGATTAAAATGTTAAAACGTCTTAAAAATAACATGACAATATCAACAACTGAAAAACACATATGCATCAAACCATAAGACAAAAATTTTGATGAAGGAGCTCACCCTGTCTGGGCTACATCTCCTTGGCCTGTCAACATGACTATACCACTCTTCTATTTGGTGATTAAGGGTACAATCAGTATACTGCCTTATTATGTGACTATCACCCCTTCAAGATGAATTTCTCCTACAAATAACTCTCACATATAACATCAATACAACTATCTCCTACATTGATGATCTATACCACACTAATGAGTGCTAGAAAGCCTCGAAAATACACTCCAATTCCACACTGAAGCATACATAAAATATCTTCACAAACTCAATGTATGAAGAAAAAAAACCAAAACTGAACCATGCTAGCAAAAGACGTTGCAACAACATTTATGTAAATGAGAACAACCCCTACAAGGTCTCAACCTTGATCCACATCTTCCAAAACTGCTTCAAATGGTTGATTGATCCATACACCCTCTTTGTCAAAATTGCAAAATGACCTTAAATATTTGTTCAAATCAGAAAACAAAAGTTACAATTGGATTCAGGACATTCTTAAACCCCTGAGTAGCCTCTTCTACTCCACCAATTGGACTTCAGGTTCTCTAGACATGGTCTAATCTCCTGGTGGCCTTGGGCATCAAAAATATTCAAGTGGTAAAACAATCCATCAAGAAGTCATCCTCTACCTCTGAGACATGTTCCAATGGATTTCCAGCATGCCAAAATGCTAATAATGATTTTTACTGAGCTCAATTTGGTCGAATATTTCCCAAGATACACCTCATTTACTCTAGGCCTAGTAAACTGCCACTAAATTTGGTGGACTGCCAGTTAAGTCCACTAAAAGTGGGACTGCGCAAAATCTGGTGCACTGTTATAAAAGTCTGCCAACTTAACTCTAAATTCATTAATGCTAAGTGTAATTTATGGGAAGATATGCACATTTTAAATGGATAAGAGCTTCTTAGCGCTAATTGCGGCTTATCGTGGGTTAACCACGTTTTAACGTTAATTAAACGTCATTAAAAGAAAATCCCGCCAATATTGTCTTAGCCTTGGGTTCTAGGACCACGACCACATGGGGAGGGGGCTGGCCTGTGGGGCTGGCCCCCTCCAACACCCAAACGATCAGCAGTTAAAATTCAAATACGCACAGAGAATAGAAGGTGTAGGAAACACCATGTAGGAGAAGTGGTAAGTCATGTATATTGGGGGCGTGAGGTCAGGGGTTTGACCCCCACTCCGCTACAATAATTTTGCAATAAATTATAATAACTCCTCCGCCATACTTAGAGATGCTCCACCAAGTTGACCCTTCACCAATTTAGGTAGCATCTCCTCCAAAGATGGTAAAAACCGCCGAAATGTGGGTTTCAACTTTAGGATATAATAAATATTGAAATATATATATGTCATATATATATATGTTAATATGCCACCTTGTAAACCAATGTCAAACATTACCATAACAATAATTCAACCCCCATAGTTTAGGAAGTGGCCCACCAGAGAGGACACGTGGTGCCCTCTGGTTGGGTTTCACTCCAACCTTAAAAACAAATTCAAATTCCAACTTAGGAAGAATTTGAAGGTCATTGGGAAATTTTCTCTTCACTTAACCCATCTGGCGAATCTGAAGATGACACTTGTCACAATGTCACTGGCTGCAATATGGAGAATATTCCTACATTGCTAACTATACCTGCCACATTAGCATTGTACATGTTCTGATCCTTTTTTGCATGTTTTGGAAAACAAACAATAGACGATAACTCAGTCATACAAACTCGGATTTTGATGGAACGAGTTATGTAGGAATCCTGAAGACGAACTCTATCCGATCCTTCAGGTTCAAAGAAATTTTGAGCAATTTGAAATTTTTAGTAATTTTAGGCCCTGACCCAAATTCTGATCACACCTTCCCACTGACAGGCTTTTGGACCCACAAAAGCTAATAATTAACTTCTTGAGCTTCAACACTCTTCTTCTTTCAAGTTATATCAATTGATTTTACTTGACAAGCCTTACTTGAAAATTATCTTGACATGCCTTGCATCACAACTGGTTATGTCTCTCAACCACTATTCTCTAGCTATTGTTGACCCACTTCAGCATTGTTGACTGTTGTAAAATGATACATACCTTGTTGTACCAAATCGATCTCTATGTGCTTGTCAAACTGTTAGCCTTCCTACTGAGAATGAAGTCCCTCTTGCAAAAAAGGCATACAAGCTTCTTCTTGGAAATCCTCTTATCCAAATTAAACTTGCCATATGAGTGAAATCTTGGCATCAACACAAGAAACCAACTTGTTTTGCAATGGCTACAAAATACTTTGTATCTTGTCCACTTCTTATTGAATGGAAATCAAACTTCCTGCAACATCTTGTCACAAGAACACACAATCAATCTTGAAAAGAAAGTATTATGCAAGAATTAAAATGGCGACCACCTTGGTTTTTATCTTGCAAAGCAATGACTATCACCTCCTGTAACATCAAGTACATGGTGATCTTCTTACACATTGGTGTATCCAATATCGACTCACAATCGAAAAACACCATCGAGTAAATCATAAGTCGATCAACATAGTCGACAAAATGCATGTGACATCAACAACACAAGTTGACATGAAATGTGCAACACAATCAACATAAATCAATATGAAATGTGTGAGACACAATCGAAAGAAGTCCATTAACATATGATACATATTGACAATACTCATGCATGTATCTATATACAATGAACTTATCACAAGTTCTCTATTTACACATACAGAATTTAATGCATATGTACACTCTTCAACTCTCTCTTTCAAGTACAAATAAGTATATAAACCCAAAAAATATGAGTGATCATAAGAGTTGAACTAAATGATAATTTTTTGCAACATAATGAGTAACATACCCATATTTTATTCCATGTTGGAAAAAAATTTGCAAAAAAAAGAAATGCCTTCAACTGGAAAACATTCACATGCAATCTTGCATCATACAAGTAAAAAAAAAATACAAACCATATCAATGATACCTATCTGGAGAGCCAAGCAGGTATGATCTCTAGTTGTAAAATCCAACACCTTGCTACTTCTTGTCCTCTTTTGCGATAGTAGGTACATGATACCCAATCATCACTGTCATCAAAATACCATTCCTCTGGTGCAACATACCCCAAGCCTTCATGCTTAGTCCTTTCTTTTACCTCTATTGGGTTCTTGATGCCTTTTTTATTTGCACCAAGGCCCAAGCCTTCTTGGTATCCCATCTTTGTCAAGATCTTGGACCCATTACCTTTGCTATATCTTTCAAAGGATGCAAAAGAATTTTTATCAATATGTGCATAAAAGTAAGGATCATATGCATGCTCACCCTTGGTCTCATCTTTGGATTGAGACACAAAGATGGCTTCAAACTCCTTTTGGATTCTCAAGGCATCCTCTTGAGCTCTTGTGTCTTATTCTTCTTTATTCTCAACATAAAATGTTGATTGAACTTCTCCCACATCATGTGGACAGAAAGCACAAATGTCTTCATCTTCCATCTTGGAAGGACTTTCTGCATCAACATAATGCCTCAAATCTGTAGAAAACAAAGAGGTTGTTAGTGAAGATGGTGGTGAAACACCATTCTTTTTATCTTTTCCCCTTGAGAGAATTATAGGATTTTCTCCTTGAAGTATTCTCTTTGAAGTATCAACATTTTCCAAAGATCAAACTTGAGGTGGGGCTAGTAGAAACCCTATCCTCCTTCTCTTTGTTGCTAGTTGGGAAGTCATACCAACAAGTTCTCCTTCTCCTCTTCGGAGCTTTAAATTGGTAAGAATTTTCCTCTTAACAAACAACCCAATTCACACAAAGCAACAATGAACCTTATGCTTTGATACAAACTTAATCTGAAATGAGAGCAAACTTCTTTTATGCTATGCAAGCTCCCTCATCCATATAAGAAATGTGTTTCTTTTGTGTATGGTTTTATATGTAATGAGAAGATTTCCTCCAGGATTAAAATTTTAAAATGTCTTAAAAATAACATGCCAATATCAACAGCTGAAAAACACATATGCATCAAACCATAATACAAAAAGTTTGATGAAGGAGTTCACCCTGCCTAGGCTACATCTCCTTGGATTGTCAACATGACTAGACCACTCTTCTATTTGGTGATTAAGGGTATAATCATTATACTGCCTTATTATGTGGCTATCACCCCTTCAAGATGATGTTCTCCTGCAAATAACTCTCACATATAACAACAATACAACTATCTCCTACATAGATGATTTATACCTCAACAATGAGTACAAGAAAGCCTCACAAATACACTTCAATTCCACACTGAAGCATACATAAAATATCTTCACAAACTCAATGTATGAAGAAAAAAAACTAGAACTAAACCATGTTGGAAAAAGTTGCTGCAACAATAGTTTTGTAAATGAGAACAATCCCTAGAAGGTCTCCTCCTTGATCCACAGCTTCCAAAACTGCTTCAAATGGATGATTGATCCATACACCCTTCTTGTAAAAATTAAAAAATGACCTTAAATATGGGTTCAAATTAGAAAAACTAAGTTACCGTTGGATTCAAAACATTCTTAAACCCCTGAGTGGCCTCTTCTGCTCCACCAATTGAACTTCACGTTCTCTAAACATGGCCTCCTCTCTTGGTGGCCCTGGGCATCAAAAACCTTCAAGTCTGAAAAAATCCATCAAGAAGTCATCCTCTGCCTATGAAACCTATTCCAATGGATTCCCAACATGCCAAAATGCTAAGAATGACTTTTACTAAGCTCAATTTGGTCGAATATTGCACAAGATAGACCTCATTTACTCAAGGCCTAGTAAACTACCACTAAATTTGGTGGACTACTAGTTAAGTCCACTAAAAGTGGGACTCCGCCTGATCTGGCGTGCTCCTCTAAAACTGCGCCAACTTAAATACGGCTTAATTAATGCTAAGCATAATTTATGGGTGGATAAGCACGTTTTAAATGGATAAGTGCTTCTTAGCGCTAATCGCGGCTTATCATGGGTTAACCACGTTTTAACATTATTTAAACTTCATTAAAAGAAAATCCCACCAACGTTGTCTTAGCCCTGGGTTCTAGGACCATGCCCACATGGGGAGGGGGCTAGCTCCCTCCAACCCCCAAACGATCGGTGGTTAAAATTCAAATACACGCAGAGAACATAAGGTGTAAGAAACATCGTGTAGGAGAAGTGGTAAGTTGGGCGGATTGCGGGTGTGAGGTCAGTGGTTTGACCCCCACTCTGGCACAATAATTTTGCACTAAATTATAATAACTCCTTCACCATACTTATAGATTATCTGCCAAGTTGACCCTTCGCTAGTTTAGGTAGTGACTCCTCCAAATATGGTAAAGACCGTTGAAATGTGGGTTTAAACTTTAAGATATAATATATATTGAAATATATATATATGTTAATAGGACACCTTGTAACCCAATGTCAAACATTACCATAACAATAATTCGACCCCCATAGGTTACAAAGTGGCCCACAAGAGAGGACACGTGGCACTCTCTGGTTGGGTTTCACTCCAACCTTTAAAAAAATTTCAAATTCCAACTTAGGAAGAATTTGAAGGTCATTGGGAAATTTTCTCTTCGCTTAACCCATCTGGCAAATTTGAAGATGACACTTTTCATAGAGTCACTGGATGTAATTTGGAGAATATTCCTGCATTTCTGACTATACTTGCCACATTAGCACTGTACCTGTTCTTCTCATTTTTTCCCTGTTTTGGAAAACGAACAACAGATGATAACTCAATCATACGAACTCGAAATTTTGATGAAAAAAGTTGCACCAGAATGCTAGTGACGAACTATATCCGATCGTTCAGGTTCGAAGAAATTTTGAGCACTTTGAAATTTTAGCTAATTTTAGGCCCTGGTATAAATTCTGATCAAAGCCTCACAGGGAGATATTCATCCCCAATAGGAGCCACTGTTAGCACTGCAATTTTTCAAAAAAAAAATCAAAGTTTGGTCATCATTGTAAGTTGTGTCTTTGATCCTCTCTTGTCTTCTAACCTATGGTTGAGATCCCTAGAGGGTTAAAAGGTATTATTTTTTATCATTTTAAAATATCAAGATCCAAAATAATTTTGGGTCTAATAGTTTGTTTGTGTCATAGAGTCATTCGAGTAAATTTTCTTTTAATAAGTCTTTTGACTACTTTTAGTAGTTAAGTTCATGGGTTTAACATGAGAAGTCTTATTCATTCACCATGATTTTTCTATCCAAGGTTAAAGACTACAAGTCAGAGTCATCAGTTGTGTTAGGAATAACACAATAATAACTACTTTTCCTAGAGAGGCAGTTATTTTGTTCAGAAGATCTCGTTTTACAGGCAACAAAGGAATAGTTGCCTTTTTCAAAAAAGTAGCTATTACCTGCAAAATTTGTACAAAGAGACAAAAGAAGCATAACTCAGGTGAAACAAGAATTTCTCTTTGAATATTGAAGGCCTGCTAAGACAATAGGTGTTACTCACCTGAGAGGTCGTTATTTCTCATTGGAGGATTCATTAAAAAGGTTGTCTATTTATTTGCTAAGACTAGTCAAACCTATTGCTACTCATTAAAGTGAAATGTATTAAAGTCGAAGTACAAGTAGTTATTAGTAAACAAAGAGATAGAGTGAAAGGTTTAGTGAAATGAGTTGGCAACAAATTTAAATCTTTTCGGTTTCGTGTCACTCCCTCTCACCGAGGTTTAGGTCATGCAGAGCTCTGTCTATGTTTACTCTTATGACAGCTACAACAAAACGTTTTTATCTTCGAGAAAAACAATTTGCTACCAAGTGCTAGCATTTAGGGCTTCGTGGAGGGTTGTTGTTCCTTTCTTTATAGGTGTGTACTTGCAGTTAGGTTAAATTTTAACAAAATGGGCAAGGTTGGTAAGGTGAACCATTCAGAATCGGCCAATACCCATTTTGTTGACCATCAAGCTAAGCCTCAGTTCCAAGCAGCATGGTGGTATCGGTTTTTAAAGAATTTTTCAGGTGAAAATGTGGCAGTAGCTCAGGAAATTTATGAGACATTCGATGAAGAACAGGTCAAGCTGGGGTCTCATATCTTTAGGATCACAGAGACTATCATTGCAAGAGCCACTCAAAAATCAAATACAGGTGAGTCCTGGCACAAGAAAAAAATTATGCTTAAAGCTGATTCGAATCCATATTTAAAGCATGAACATGAAAATATTGGTTGGACCCCTACTATTCATATTTCGTATTCCAGGCCTGAGTAGAAAGATGTAATTACCACTGTGCAACGTTATATAACTTGTGAGGGTAGGTTTTCTACTATGCATAAATACCATATGAGGTTTCTAGCTCACGTGTTGGGCTCTAAACCTATGAATCTACCATTTTTCATTCATAAATATCTATTGTCAATGTCTCAGAAAATACAGAGAACCCAAAACTATTCTCTTTATAATCTCTATCATAGAGGTTTGGTCAAAATATTGGTGGTTTATGATCTAAGAAAGAAAAGAACCACATGGGAATTTTTTTTAGCAGATGATGGATTTAGCAGTGTTAACTCAAGGAGAAGGGTAGGAAGGGCTAGAAGGCTAAAGACCCAAGAGCAGCAGTCAAGCCCTGCACCTGCATTGACTCCTTGACAAGTTGGTCCATCTTCAATATCATCTGGTAGACAGACTAGGAACTTAGCTAGGAAAGCTAGAGTTCAAACCACCATTTCTACACCAGCAATCACTCCTATACCTACAGTGAAAACATCCAAGGAGGTCTACACTAGAAGATCATCTAAGGAGCCAAAGACCTCGATGTATTTCATGCAGGAGCATGCAAACAAACTCAAACAAAATGCTACACTGCCTGTCAAAAACACTATGTCTAAGAGCAAGGAAAAGGTAGCTTCATCTTCAAAGAGTAAACATAGGAGAAACTTATTTTGACAGAGGGACCTTCAGTGGAAGTCAACCCCGAAATCTTGACACTAAGTCTTGTTCTAGAGGTTAGATGGGAGAATTAAGAAAATAATGCCACTCCATCATCAAAGGAGCCTACAATTGCACAAGTCTTTTCCTCACTCAAAAAGGGGAAAAGAAAAGTTTCAGAGACAATTACAGTAGAAGAACCTACCATAGCCAGAGTTATACATGGGAGAAATAGGCCTTAATACATTCCAAACCCAGACATTAAAAGGCCTCACACCAGACCAAAGAACAATCTCAGACTAGCAAACAAACTCATAGCCAACCCTGCTCTGAGGGATGAAATAATAAAGATAGATGAAAGCCCAGATAATTAAACAAGGAAGAAAAAGATTCAGCAAAAAAAGGAAGTAAAGAAGAGAATGTCAAACAAAAGGGTAGCCAAGCCAGAAGCTATCAATATTTTTGCTTCTATACTAGATATCTGATGATTGAATGTACATAACCATAAAAATCTTAAGAATCATGTCATTTTTGGTTTATACATAGTATTTTCAGATATAGCTACCCTTTTAATAAAAGTAGCTATTATTTTCAGGTTTTGTATAAGGAGGAGAAAAGGTTTCCTTTTGGTTTTGTTCTCAAAATAATGACACTAAATGATGATAAAGTGAATAAAACCTCAATGCTAATGATCATTTTCCAAGTTTCATCTAATCAAGCTATCTTCTAGATGTCATTTCAGTTGGTTCCTCCTACACTCTTGCAGATAAGGGTCCGGGTGTTCTTTTCAGTTAGCTGATTGCACTTTTTGTGGAGGAAATTTTTCCAAGAAACCAAGGGCAATCAGCCACCTCAACTCAGCCACTTTGAGCTCCATAATATCATGTTTTGTCTTCAGTTGTATTTAGGTTTACTTTTTGTTATGTTTAATATAAGCCCTACTACATGTAGAGGATTGTAATAAAGTCTATAAAACAGAATTGCACTTTTGATGGAAGCTTTAATAGAACTCCTTATATATATATATATATATAAAGCAACGAATAAAGGGTTCGTTGGTTTTCCATTTCATGGCATACTATGTTGTACCTTTTTGAATATATAATATATCTAGAGGCACTCTTGAGTACTCACAAATTGTGTGGTGTGTGTATTGTTTATCTTCTTATGTGTTTCCATAATTTACTGTTTCATTCCAGATTATGATTTACACGGTTCTATCTCATGTTTTTATCAGTATTGTGAACCTTCATGACATATTAATGTGTTTTTGTAAGTTTTGTTTTATCAAGCATTGCTGATTAAGTATGAATTAAAGATAGTTCATAACCATTCATTAAGGTTTAATTAAATCATGTCTCATACTCTTATAAGTCTTTCGAACTAGCATACATGATCAATCTGTTTTTGTCAGTCTTGATTTATCAAGCATTCCTAATTGATGAGGTCATGTTAGTTAGAAGCATTCTATGTGATAGGATTCTTAAAATGTAGAGTGAGACTCTTGTAAGTCTTTTAAATCTTTCTTTCACTGTACATTTCAAGTCAATAATTTATGTCACCCTTTCCTCTTAATAGTGGACTTCTGTTTTACACATCTACAGTTTATCTTCCATTTTTTTAACCATCAAGCTACATTAAACCCAACATTTCTACCACATTATGCACCAATGCCCTCATATGTGTGAGAGATTCTTATTTGCTAAAAACCCTTTTCAGTGTGTGTGATTTCCAACGACTTTCCAAAAAAACTCAATCAACTTATAAGAAAATCCCTTGAGCTTAAGATGTGTTTGGGTAGGTGCTTGTCAAAATCATTAGGGGGATTTTGAAATCTAAAATGGGCCTCCTAAAGAAATTATAAAATAATAGTGGAAATAATAAAATAAGATTTGATTACATCATCAAATTTTAGAGGGAAAAAATAAAAAACTACTTTTTCAACTCGTATTTTCAACTTATCTCCCTATGGGTTTACTCAAATTCCAAGTGGGAACACTCGTTGGATGCATAATTTTATTCCTCATCCAAGGGGTGGCCATGTTGCATACTTTTGATGGAACCTCCTACATGAAAAATGAGAAATACATGAAAAACATGATTGTAATCACGTTTTTCATGTATTTATTATTTTTCATGTAGCAGGGTCCATCGACAATATGCAACATGGGTACTCCTTGGTTGAGGAATTAAATTTTGCATCCAACAAGTACTCTCGCTCAAAATTTGAGTAAAAAATTTGGGAGTTAAGTTGAAAATACATGTTGAAAAAGTACTTTTATTATTTTATTATTTTTTAGTCTTTTTACTCTTTTACCCCAAAAATGGTGAATCATCCCCCATGGTTGACATTATCATCTTGAATCCTATTGGTTCTTATAAAGTAAATTTTGGTTGTACATTTTTCTTAGGAGGCCCATTTTAGACCTCAAAAGTTCTCTAATTTCAAGTGTTGATTCCAATGCTAACAAGTACCATATTTGGATTAACTCTAGAGCTGCACAGTCAGCGATGAAGTGATCTCATTCATTGTAGAGTGTGCAGAGCTGGAATGGAGATTGAGGGTGATTATAGGGGGGAGGTTTTCGTTCAGGTGACCGTCTCTCCTAGGACACATACAATATGGTCCTTATTGCTTACATCCCTTGATTTGTAGTATTGTTTTCGGATTCTGTGTTCGAGTTGGCTAAGTCAGGGTTTTCAGCGATGAAGTGTCACATGAAATCCAACATACACTGGAATCGATGGATATGGGGACAACGATGCACGTGGTGATTGCTCAAACAAATCATACACGTATGTCATTGATGCCAAACTAATTTTCTTTGAGCAACTCATGGAACTTGATACCAACGGTTAAATGCCCTTAACTTGGGACATTGTGTGACTAAGTGGTCAGGCTCGTCACACAGTGCGCAAACTGGGGCCTGCCATGTGGCCTCTGCTTGTCGTCTCTGGTCCGTTGGGGTGAATGTGAATGAGCAAGATGTAGGATCCTCTCATATGTACAGAATGGTTTTAGGTTCTCCCTTGTCCATTTGCATGGGTGGAGCTGAGGGGTCCTGTTGGTAATATTTCTCTAGGGCTTGCAAGGCATCCCTATATCTTGGCATCTCTGGGAAATGGTGGGTATAATTCCCATAATGGCCGCATATGGTGCACGCATGGTTGCTGCACAATTCTTTACCTTAGTTTTTCGTGGCCTGCTCCTTTTTATGGGAACTTGTGGTCGCAACAATTATTTTTTGTGTAGAAGAGGTTTTAATTCATCTAAATCCGGGAAAATATTAGTAGGATGGCCTATGATATCGCATAATGTGTAAGGTTGTAATGCCCTAGGTAACTTGGGGGTTTCGAATTTCTTCCATTTTTTGTTATTTTCTTGGTCGCATTAGCTGGGGCTTATACCGGTGTTTCGTTAACTGTTGTGGCCTCCTGAGGGGAAATATGGGTTATTCTTGTAGAAGTGATGCCAGGACTTCCTAGCATGACTGGTGGGACGAAATACCACACAAATATTTTAAAATCCATATTTGGTAATCTTATAGTTGCCAAGACTTGTTTTGACACAAAACTAGTTGGGGGTATAAAAATGGGGTTTCTGAAATGGCATAGGGTAGGAATGTCGTGCTAGTGGCTTTGGTCTTTGTACTACTGATTTCTATGTCTAGGCTAGTTTCGTTGTTTGATGAGAGAATCATGCACACTAGTGCCCCCGTGCTTTCTGGGAATCCCTCTGGTATGATAGGGGTATCTCCTAGGAATGATCCTAGGATGGATGATGTTTTAACTGGTCGGGGCCAAATTTTGTATATCGCGTAAGTGGTTCTATAGTTGTGTCTACATACGGTAACACGACATCGAGAGTCATCATGGGTTTCTTATCATAGTATGTTACCTAGTCGATGGTGATGATCTGATTTTCATGGGGGGAAATCATTACCCTAAAGACAGAGGACACGATTGCAGTCACAACATACATATAAATCTGCTCGAGGAGTATATTTTAGTCTAGTTGTGCATCTAAGACTTCAATGTCTACAATTATTATCTTTCCGGTCAAGTTTGCAGGGACATTTTGATATAGACTGACGAGGTCTGAAGGGCGCCCGTTGTATGCTCTAAGCATGATGTCAGATGGTTTCAATTCAGGTGATCCTAACTTTTTCCAGACATAATTGGACATGCGACATGTAAATTCTCCTTCATCAATGATGCATCAGTGTATGGTGATGTTCTGAACTGAAACCAGTATTTGGAAAGCGATCAAAGAAAGAAGCCTAGGGCTTGCTTTGTCTAGGTCAAAAACCATTAGGTGTGAATCAAAAGGGTCGATTGCACCTAATGCGGAAAGTAAGTCTTTCTATTCTCTTGGGCACGATTGTAGGACTTCCAAGGATGACATGGAAGTTGGTGATTGTGTTAAATCATCAACTATGATGTACCTATGAGAAAATTTAGAGTGATGTCCTATGCACTTGGCTGGTCTCTTGACTATTTTTGGAAGGGGATCTATAGGTACTTTGGATATTGTTAACGTTTTAGTAGGTGCACTCGTGCTCGTACTTGATGAGTTGGTGTCCAGGGGGTATCATAGCTCCTATTCCTTGTTTGCAAGAACAATTCTTCGCCAATCATGTAAATTTTATGGCTACCTCCTTCGGTATCCTTTTAGGGTGGTTGTTGTTGTTGGGTTATAACCACTCTTTGGTGGCAGAAAGGCTCCTGCATTACAACAGGTTTTTGGGTATGTCCCCTTTGTCGATAGTTACCCTAAATTTTTTTCAGTTTGGGGAGCTCGGGACAGTGGTGAGTGTAATGGTTGTATTGACCACATATTGCACAAGAATTATTTTTCTTTAGACTGGATCTCTTGTTTTTCCCTTCGATGTTGTTATTTTCCTCTTGGTTTTGATTTCGGTTGGGGTTGCCCCCAAACTGAGATTGTGGGGGGCATTGTTGATTACTTCCCCCCTGTCTAGAGTCTCCCTTTTGTTTATTCCTAGGATTATTTTTCCCAGGGTTTGGAGGGTTATTTCGGTTCTCCTGGTCATAAGCCGGGCGTTGTTGAGCATGGAATGGTTGCACTAGGTTCACCGATGTGTTGTTTTGTAGTGGTGGATTTTGTGCGGGGAGAGGGGTATATAGGTTCCAGTGTCCTTGATTGGTGTAAGATCGCTGGGGGGGGCGCGAGGGGGGGTGGTCTCTTCCATCAACATTCCTAGCTGAGTATTAGTTCCCTTGTGAGGGAGGGTATGAGCCTCCCTATTTTTGATGGTATGGTATCACCCTATTCATCATATTCTACAAAGGTGCATATTGACTTTGGTGGTAGCTAGGTTGTGTCACGTTCTAGGTAGAATTGTACGAGTATCCTCGGTACTGGATACTACTGCCTAGGTGACATTGAGTCAGGACTCAATCAAACTAGCTGTAGTATTCGACGGGCCTGGTAACTCTCTATAAGTTTTCAAGCGTGGGGCGTTTGGCAGGACATTGCAAATATATCCTGACTAGGTGTAGATGAGTTCGAGTTGTTGTTCTTTGCTAGTGGCGTCCTCCTCGGAGGTAGGTGTTGACGGGAAAATTTGTTCGGCCAACAGTAGGGGATCTCCCCGGTAGAAAGTCCCAATTAGACCTTGAACCGTTTGGAGTAGGGATCCCGTCCGGGGTGTGGGTCCGGCTACCGCTTAAGACGCCTTCCCTTAGGTCTCAAAAGAACCTGATTGAACCGGCGGACATACACTTATTCACATGATACGGAATACAGGATTGATGTATTAAACCCGAATCAAACACTATGCGTAGCAAGATTATAAATAAAGCATGTACACCTCAGGAGATGTCATTAGCAACACATATTTGGGGGTAATGCTTATAAGGTAGTCTGACCACAAAAGAAATAGTTCTTTATGGCGAGATATCCCTTTACTTTCTGAAAGATAAAACGAAATGCTAACAAAATAGTTCATTAACATTCGTTAATAGAGCAGATGATAAATTGAACATCATTGACACAACACAGATAGCCATGACGCATAAATGATGACATAAAGATTGCAGCTTCATTAATCATAGGATGTTCTGAAACTGTACAAGGAATACACACAGTGTTTGCACAACAAAACGCATCATAACCATAGGGTGTTTTAACAAGTATCTCTATATTCATATGCATAAGAGTATAATCCTTCAATACAATGCCATGTAGCTCTTCCGTTTCCAAAAGAAAAAGCCCTTTTTACAAGCTCCCGTAGGAGTATTTATAATGCCAAAACTGCCCATTGGGCTTTCTTGACTGTTCAACTTCTTGACCGTTGGGTTGCCTTGCGACCCATTCCTTTTGCGAGCTGCGACCTGGGCCACTGTTGCGACCTGCGACCTGCGAACTGGCTGCTGTCGCGGGGTCGCAAGGTGTAAGAAAATGAGAGAATGCGACCTTGCGACTTTGCGACTAGGTCGCTGAGTCGCGAGGTCACAAGGGCGGACAAACCGAAGGTATGCGACCTTGTGACCTTGCGACTAGGTCGCTGGGTCGCGGGGTCGCAAAAGGCGAAAAATCGAAGAGATGCGACCTTGCGACTAGGTCGTTGGGTCGCAAGGTCGCAAAAGACGGAAAAACCAAAGAGATGCGACCTTGCGACCTTGCGACTAGGTCGCTGGGTCGCAAGGTCGCAAAAGACGGAAAAACCAAAGAGATGCGACCTTGCGACCTTGCGACTAGGTCGCTGGGTCGCGGGGTCACAAAAAGGCGAAAAATCAAAGAGATACGGCCTTGCGACCTTCGGTCCTCCCTTCTGCATTTCTATTTCAGCGTTTTCGTAACCTTGTTCTTCCGAGGCCAGCCTTAGCCCTCACCATGCGTGAAAGCAGCTTTGATCTGCCGATGATGTTGATCATCCACATGATACTAGGTTCTGAGGTTGATTTGAAACACAGCTTCGCATCCTCCGGAGGGAGTTCACAGTCTTCTTAATTTGGATGGGCATTTCTGTTTCCTTGTATTACCTGCAAGACAACAGAGTGGATCAATATATTTTCATATAATCTGCAGATATGCGAATTAAATCAGCCATGTGTGACCTGTTAAATCAGCCTTACTCATACAAATATTTTATGCATGTTGAGGAAATTTTGAATATATCAATGTAGATGCATAAAAGGTATATTGGCACATAAAACCAAGAGATTTTAAAGATCAGCTTGGCCCCCTGTATGGTCCTAGATAAAGTGGGTATTGCAGAGCAAGAGGCTTCCTCAGATTGTCTCCAGGTACACCACCATGAGTAAATCAGAATGTGGCTGCTAAGTGTTTAATATCACCTGCTTTGCTGCAGAGAGGACGAACTTCCATTGTTGCATCCAGCTTGAAATTATCTGTTTATTGAGCTGGGGTTTCCACATGCTATATGGGGCGCCTTTCAAGTTCATTTTACCTTTTACTACATTGAAGCCAGCTACTCATAAGAATATGTCCAATACGCGTTTCTGTGTTCAGATTACCGTGGGCGTTTGCCATCTGAGGGAGGTCGCACTTTGGGGTGAATCTGCAACCTCTGGACGGTTGCGACCTCCTCTTTTTCATCTCAACATTTGGAGTGGCACGTTTTAGCACCTATCGTGGAAATCATCTGCAAGTTCAAGTGCTCCGCTTTCATTCTCTGTCCAGCGATGCGTTATAGTCGCATCACCATCTCCTTCACCTTAACCTGTATGCAGACATATGCATAGACCTGTCTCTCTTACTGTGGCCCGTTCTGGTGCAACGCTCTATTATTGACATTACGCTTCCATGGTGAGGGGCTCATTCCGACATGAGCCTGCAAATGGAAAAACGCATTGAATGGACTCGTGTGGGATGTGACGATCAGGTTTTTAGTGCCTTGGGACAGAGTGCAAGAAAAAACGCCATCGAAAATTAGCTCTGTTGATATAGCTAGACGTGGTCAATAATGGCAATATCAAAAAATCAGAACGCAGCGAATATGTAGTGATAACGTCCTTCTGAATGTGCTTAGCGCAGGTAATTAATAGTATATTTGCAGCGTGATTGTCTCCTGGAAAATTGTTGTCAAGGCTGCAACCATCAGATCTTATTCTCCTTTCTGGAATGTAGTGCAGCATTCCTTTGATGGCGCTGACTTCTTGGCTCGCCTTCAGTATCGATAAGCTTTTCATACCTACTCAAAATGCGAGGTCCTTTTGTGATTTTGCCGCGTAAATTTGGGATGGCCACGTGGAAAACTCCACCTTGCTATTTTTGACTGTCGACATACCAATATTACAGCGTTGCCACTGTATAACGTAGATTTTTAACCGTCATTATCTCCGCTTTAACGTTCACCATAATCCTAGTCTCCACCGGCGCCATGCTCGCATGTTATCATATATTCATTACGATGTTGGGGCTTCACACAATATGGCCGTTATATGTATATGCCGTGCATGTTTATTATACATTGAAAACCTGGCATCGGATGTTAGCTCCATGCCATGCTTTAGATGGTTTTGCTTGCCGCCTCATATGGTTTGAAACGTACGTTGTTTGACCGTCAACCCTGCAACGTGAATATCGAACGTTGGATCATCAAACATATATCTGCTCCACACACTTACCTGCCAACGATGTTGGACTCCACGCATAGTAGTTTCACCACCATCAGATCTTGTAGTTTCAGCATAATGGTCGTCACACTTATAACAAATAACTCAACTATCAAATCTTCGCGCCCGCTCCATGTTTTAAGAAATAAACCTTCGACCATTATATATGCTCAATACATTTGTTGAATTGGAAAACTTGCCACCGAATGCCACGTGTTGCGCCCTCTCTCATGGTTTGAAACGTATGGCTGCACTCCCTTCGCGCCTTAGTTGCATGCACTATAGTTATGATGACTGTTCTATATGTATATTCTCCAAACGTTTATCTGCGTATAGTTCGGCATTCCTCTTAATTAAACCCGCCAATAGTTGTTACGATATTTTCATCGTAAATCCGTTATAAAACGCAGGCTTGACCACTTATCGTATATCTTGCTCCAAGCTAACGAACGTCGGGCTTGGGCTCCATGCAACGTGTCCATGCACGTTGGCGCCATGCAACGTTGGACTACATATAGTTGTGATCCGCCATTTCAAACGTAACTTTGACCACCCCATGTACGTGCCATCGAATGTTTGACATTTTATATGACTTGGAAATGACATGGGTTTGCACTTTGATTTTATCACATAACAACATCACCCTTTCCAATTGAATGTGCGCCCTTCATAATTTTTATGGTTTTCGAAACCATATGCTTACGAGCTTTGTTTTAGTTTGAATATTTGCTTTACCTCATAATACGAAGGATGTTTGTTTTGAAAGGTGTTTCTCAAGCCACATTGATGGCTCTTTTAACATTTACCCTTCCTATTTCGTGGTTCCAAAGACTTTATTTGCATATGCACCAACGTGCCTAGCTATTAAAATGTGTATGCATTTAAACATAACCTTTTAGTTTCAATTTGAGGTTCCCCATCTCTTGTGATCCCGCATAGACAAACTTTATGGATATTAAAGAACAAGGAGACTAGGGTTTTAATGTCATTTCCTTGCTCCACATTGTACTCCTCACAACGTAAATAATTTCACATCATGTAGCTTAGGATTCATACATGTTGTTTTTGAGAGGAGCGTTCTCATATTTGAAACTCTGTCGTTGGCTTGCCACACCACCCTGTATGTTTTCGCACTGCTGTCCGGCGCGAGAATGCCTCGAATGAGATTGTCATTATCTAGAGAAATATTCTGAGTTCGCTTTGTTCCCCGGGCTAAACTTCAGGCTAGATCCATCGAAGTGGAGAAATATGTTCCTTTGCATGCACCCCTCTACATTAAGATGATATGGTGTAGGATCTAGACATTCCCAAACGGAACGCTTTAAGCATCTGGTGCGCATTAGTGAAGGAGGCCTCTGCATCAGTGTCGTAAAAGGTTCTTTTCTGATCGATGTGCATCACACCATCCTCCTTTTAAAAGTACTAATCACTTGCTCCTGATCCTCCCCTATTCCGCCACTTTGGCCTCGTTGTTGAGCCCAATTTTATTACCCTTGATGTCCTGACACGACTGAGGAGTTTGTCACCTGTGGGGTCGACCTGTGCGGAACATAATGACATCATAATTACTCTTGATAATGATTACGACAGATAAAACATATGAAACCAACAAGCCTGAGAGAAGTATTCAAACAAAAGCTTAATGACCTACAGTGAGAAGGCTTTTATTCATCAACACACAAAGAAGCTCATTCAAATGTATGCATGGTAATCTCATTACACATGGCGCGGATCACATAAGAGGTGGACGTACGATGGATGATCCTTCCTGTATATATGGATTTTGGGCCGATAACCTGATCATGACAGCGAGACAACTCATGAGGGTTAGCAGAGGGGTTGCTAGATGAAGATGATTTGCGGGGGTCGGTGAAAGACTCTGACAACTAAGTTGAAAGGTAGGGGAACCCGAAATTTTAAATATACCCAAAATTTTGGGTGGTGTTGTAGCAGCTACAACAAATGGCGAACCACTGGTAGAATCCAGCATCTCTGTCAATATCACCACAATAGTCTGAGTCCGGATAATGATGCAAGGGAATATTGAACAAGTTCCGTGGGTACCCTTTGTATTACTTTGGCCCTTTACATGTATGCCTAATCCTTGTGCCTCAACTAAGTCCCGCTAATCAGAAACACATCAAAGAGAAAGCTCACAGACGCTAGTAGCTTGTTGATGATGTGAAGAGCAAGGCACTGGGTTTATTATTCTCAGGATTTTTAAAGTAAGCTTCTGTTGTTGCTCCGCTGCCAGCAGGCCTGGATAGTACCCCGGTGGAGTCACTTCAAGAAATCACAAACGTTGCTCCGCTGCCAGCGAGCCTGGTCAGTACCCCGGCGGAGTCGTTGCATTACCTCTCTGTGCAGGAAGCCTTTCTCGATCCTTTACCCTTATTTGTTTCATGTGCTTACAACACTTATTTTCATGTGCTCATGGCACTTATTTTTCATGGGCGGATGAGGGATCCCGACTTATTTTACGAGCAAGAGAGGTTGTTTCTCGTGTTACAGAAACTGAAATATATCCTGATTTGGGTTTGCCCTTGTGCCGAACCTTCACATCCCATCTACCACAATAGGTGAAGTGAGCAAAACAGATCATTAAGATGTCCAAGACTATGCTGGTCACAAAGCTTAGGCTACGAGTAGGGGTCATTCGAACTCATTAGGTCTCCCATAAGCAACTGGCTCGTATCTCCCTAGCTAAATGAGTTTAGAATCATAGGCATCCTGTCGATAATGCGACTTCGATGACTGGTCCTAAGAGAAAGCTTCCTCTTGAGGTAGCAACCGCAACCTCCCACAAAACAATGGGGTTACTGTTTCAGCAATCGGGGCAAAACAAGACTACAAGGTGATAGGGTTGCAATGAGGGCTCATGAAGTGGCAGGCGATATGACAAAAAATGATGTGAGGGAGAGAGGGTACGACGCAATGTAATAAGAGAGTCTCAAGGTGCAATGCAACGCCATGTGCGAGAACGATCAACCAGTTGCAGGTTGAAAAGAGGCGCCTCTCTTCTATACGTATAAGAAACTGAAAAGGAAATGAAAGAAAATACTCGTAACATGATGTTGCCTAAGATATTAATCGTAAACAAAATAGCAAAACATACTTTTAAATCATGAAAAAAAATAAATTTGCAAGTAAACCTAATTAACTTGAAACTAAAAATTTTATTGCAGGTCCTAGCTAGCCTACACCTAAACCCTAGTTTAACCAATGATGTGGTCAGGTTATGTAAAATCAGTTTTCTAATGCAACCACCGCATTAATTTGCATCCTGCAACGACAACAATGATCAGGATCAGAGCCAGTATCCAAAAAAGTGCAGTAGCAACGAAACTTACCTGAGGAGCAGGTGCAACGGCAAGACGATCATAGATACTTATCAAAGAACATGCCAGAATACGTGGTGCGACGTGAATCCAACTCTCGTCTTGATAACCAGCAATATGCTCTTGAAACTCAACATTATTGATGAATGACACAAAATCATTCGTGCATGATCCTGGATTTGAGGGGTGATGGGTGAGCCAATTCCTATTTGCAAGCACATTCACCGAATGGGGTTGGTCGAGTTGATCGAAAAACTCATCATGGTGTTGGGGACCATCAGTTTTATGGAATGGAAACAATAAGCAAGTGCCAGGTGAATTATAGATGCATGCACATCCAAGCGTAGGAATTCTAGCTTCGAAAATCCTAGTCCGGGAGTGCTCCTGGGTTTGGTTAAGGGTGTGGGGATCTGAATCCACGTTTAAAGGAGCCTGAAATTCCTCACTGCTTTGAACAAACTCTGGACCTTCAAGCAAGGGGCTTTCCAACTTTGACTGCTTGGCGAGATCAACAGGCGAATGGGCATGATCATCAATTGTAGTGATTGGAAAGATGTCAGTGGGTTTTGTATCAATTTGGTCGAATGTTTGTGCACTAACAGACTGATAATCCAGAATGTCGGATTTTCCAGATTTGCCAGGATGGGGTGAATTCGACGCGTTTATGCTGGAAGGAGCATGGTACTGGGGAATTGTCATTTTAGAAACATTCGGCAGAAGCTGACGCGTTTCGATTTTCTGGTGGTTACTTGAATCTTCCCAAAGCAGATCATCAAATTCAGGTGTCTTCGTATGGTCAGCAAAGAGATTTGAGTGACGGTCGTCAGCGGTATGATTGAATATGTTTTCAGATAAGGAGTGATCACTGCAACCATCAGTTCGGTCAAGTTTGGTACCTAGCAAGTTAGGCTCCCTGGGGTTTACCAACTGGGATGGATCGATAACGGGGACATCTTGAAGTTGCTCAGATAAGAAATCACTCCCATGGCTGTCTAAAGATTCCGAGTGAGACAGATCAGATTTAAAAGATTGATCGATTTTAGACTGTGATTGTGAAACACCACCTGCGTGTTTATGATTTTCGCCAATACCAGTATAAGAAAACTCTAAATGTCTAGACAAATTTACTAGTGTGGCGGGATCAAGAAACAAACTAGGAAATAATGAATGAAAATATTGAATCGCAGGGGCGTTAACCACACGAGGCTTTTCAACACGCACATCTGTGTCGTTCAGAGGACACAATGATTTGACAGGCCTTGTAAGGGAATAAAATTTATGCGGGGTAGGAGTCAATTCATAATACGTATGTGAACCAGATTCATGATCCTAATCTGAAC
The DNA here is from genome assembly GCA_034641835.2 of Pinus albicaulis. NCBI lineage: Eukaryota > Viridiplantae > Streptophyta > Pinopsida > Pinales > Pinaceae > Pinus > Pinus albicaulis. The sequence continues at coordinate 615,933,926 of CM076575.1, read as the reverse complement.
CAGATTCATAATCTGAATGTGAACCAGATTCGTCATCTGAATCTGAACCAGATGCATAATCCAAATATGAACCAGATTCATAATCCGAATCTGAACCAGATTTATAATCTGAATGTGAACTAGATTCATCATCCGAATGTGAACCAAATTCATAATCTGAATGTGAACCAGATTTAGGACTAAGTCCAGGGAGGCATCGAGTGGGCTCGGGTAGGTTTTATGAGCCAAAAGAGATAATGAGCCACTGAGATGTTCAGATTCGACATGGTACGTGAAAGATTCATGGTCAGAACAGCCATTGACTTTCAGGTTGTCATAGGGAACACTAGGCTCAGGTCGGGTTGCTAACTGAAATGGTTCAAGGGAAACGAGAATCGCATACGCGAACTGTTCTCTTAACAACCTCCAATCGACATCCTTTTCAGGGAACTCAAAACAATAATGAACGAATCTGATAGAGAACTCATCTAAAGATTCCTGAGGTTCCATACTGAAGTCATTTATCTTTAGTAAAACATTATGAAAATCATACATGTGAAAAGCTTGTTGTAATTCACTGGCGAGTTTTTCAAATGAGTGGATGGAAGATTCCAGCAAAGTGCAGCACCATTGCTTAGCGCGACCTTCGAGGGTGAGGAAGAAAAGCAAACAAAACAAACCCTCATCGTCAATTTCATAACACTCACCAAAGTCACAAAAATCTGAAAAGTGTTGGGTTATGGACACCCCATTTTCACCATCAAATTTTAACTGGGACAAGTGATACATAAGTTTATCGGGGATGAAGTATCCAGGTTCATAAAACTCCGACAAACATCTCGGGAGAATGATTTGGGGATGAGCCATTACAGATATGAGATTAACTGCAGGCTCTAAGGGCTCAACTTGTCATCTGCCCCCCCCCTTTTCGTTAAACATATGGTCAGAGGTTTAGGCCCTCCTTCTAGCGCCAAATCTGTTGACGGGAAAATTTGTCCGGCCAACAGTAGGGGATCTCCCCGGTAGAAAGTCCCAATTAGACCTTGAACCGTTTGGAGTAGGGATCCCGTCCGGGGTGTGGGCCCGGCTACAGCTTAAGATGCCTTCCCTTAGGTCTCAAAAGAACCTGATTGAACCGGCGGACATACACTTATTCACATGATACAGAATACAGGATTGATGTATTAAACCCGAATCAAACACTATGCGTAGCAAGATTATAAATAAAGCATGTACACCTCAAGATATGTCATTAGCAACACATCTTTGGGGGTAATGCTTATAAGGTAGTCTGACCACAAAAGAAATAGTTCTTTATGGCGAGATATCCCTTTACTTTCTAAAAGATAAAACGAAATGCTAACAAAATAGTTCATTAACATTCATTAATAGAGCAGATGATAAATTGAACATCATTGACACAACACAGATAGCCATGACGCATAAATGATGACATAAAGAGTGCAGCTTCATTAATCATAAGATGTTCTGAAACTGTACAAGGAATACACACAGTGTTTGCACAGCAAAACACATCATAACCATAGGGTGTTTTAACAAGTATCTCTATATTCATATGCATAAGAGTATAATCCTTCAATACAATGCCATGTAGCTCTTCCATTTCCAAAAGAAAAAGCCCTTTTTACAAGCTCCCGTAGGAGTATTTATAATGCCAAAACTGCCCATTGGGCTTTCTTGACTGTTCAACTTCTTGACCGTTGGTTTGCCTTGCGACCCATTCCTTTTGCGACCTGCGACCTGGGCCGCTGTTGCGACCTGCGACCTGGCTGCTGTTGTGACCTGCGACCTGGCTGCTGTTGCGGGGTCGCAAGGTGTAAGAAAATGAGAGAATGCGACCTTGCGACTTTGCGACTAGGTCGCTGAGTCGCGAGGTCGCAAGGGCGGACAAATCGAAGGTATGTGACCTTGCGACTAGGTCGTGGGGTCGCAAAAGGCGAAAAATCGAATAGATGCGACCTTGCGACCTTGCGACTAGGTCGCTGGGTTGCAAGGTCGCAAAAGACGGAAAAACCAAAGAGATGCGACCTTGCGACCTTGCGACTAGGTCGCTGGGTCGCAAGGTCGCAAAAGACGGAAAAACCAAAGAGATGCGACCTTGCGACCTTGCGACTAGGTCGCTGGGTCGCGGGGTCACAAAAAGGCGAAAAATCAAAGAGATACGGCCTTGCGACCTTCGGTCCTCCCTTCTGCATTTCTCTTTCAGCGTTTTCGTAACCTTGTTCTTCCGAGGCCAGCCTTAGCCCTCGCCATGCATGAAAGCAGCACTGATCTGCCGGTGATGTTGATCATCCACATGATACTAGGTTCTAAGGTTGATTTGAAACACAGCTTCGCATCCTCCGGAGGGAGTTCGCAGTCTTCTTAATTTGGATGGGCATTTCTGTTTCCTTGTATTACCTGCAAGACAATAGAGTGGATCAGTATCTTTTCATATAATCTGCAGATATGCAAATTAAATCAGCCATGTGTGACCTGTTAAATCAGCCTTACTCATACAAATATTTTATGCATGTTGAGGAAATTATGAATATATCAATGTAGATGCATAAAAGGTATATTGGCACATAAAACCAGGAGATTTTAAAGATCAGCTTGGCCCCCTGTATGGTCCTAGATAAAGTGGGTATTGCAGAGCAAGAGGCTTCCTCAGATTGTATCTAGGTACACCACCATTAGTAAATCAGAATGTGGCTGCTAAGTGTTTAATATCACCCGCTTTGTTGCAGAGAGGACGAACTTCCATTGTTGCATCTAGCTTGAAATTATCTGTTTATTGAGTTGGGGTTTCCACATGCTATATGGGGCGACTTTCAGGTTCATTTTACCATTTACTACATTGAAGCCAGCTACTCATAAGAATATGTCCAATATGCGTTTCTGTGTTCAGATTACCGTGGGCGTTTGCCATCTGAGGGAGGTCGCACTTTGGGGTGAATCTGCAACCTCTGGACGGTTGCGACCTCCTCTTTGTCATCTCAACATTTGGAGTGGCACGTTTTAGCACCTATCGTGGAAATCATCTGCAAGTTCAAGTGCTCCGCTTTCATTCTCTGTCCAGCGATGCGTTATAGTCACATCACCATCTCCTTCACCTTAACCTGTATGCAGACATATGCATCGACCTGTCTCTCTTACTGTGGCCCGTTCTGGTGCAACGCTCTATTATTGACATTCCGCTTCCATGGTGAGGGGCTCATTCCGGAATGAGCCTGCAAATGGAAAAACGCACTGAATGGACTCGCGTGGGATGTGACGATCAGGTTTTTAGTGCCTTGGGACAGAGTGCAAGAAAAAACGCCATCGAAAATTAGCTCTGTTGATATGGCTAGACGTGGTCAATAATGGCAATATCAAAAAATCAGAACCCAGCGAATATGTAGTGATAACGTCCTTCTGAATGTGCTCAGCACAGGTAATTAATAGTATATTTGCAGTGTGATTGTCTCCTGGAAAATTGCTGTCAAGGCTGCAACCATCAGATCTTATTCTCCTTTCTGGAATGTAGTGCAGCATTCCTTTTAAGGCGCTGACTTCTTGGCTCGCCTTCAGTATCGATAAGCTTTTCATACCTACTCAAAACGCGAGGTCCTTTTGTGATTTTTCCACGTAAATTTGGGATGGCCATGTGGAAAACCCCACCTTGCTGTTTTTGACTGTCGACATACCAATATTATAGCGTTGCCACTGTATAACGTAGATTTTTAACCGTCATTATCTCCGCTTTAACGTTCACCATAATCCTAGTCTCCACCGGCGCCATGCTCGCATGTTATCATATATTCATTACGATGTTGGGGCTTCACACAATATGGCCGTTATATGTATATGCTGTGCATGTTTATTATACATTGAAAACCTGGCATCGGACGTTAGCTCCATGCCATGCTTTAGATGGTTTTGCTTGCCGCCTCATATGGTTTTGAAACGTACGTTGTTTGACTGTCAACCCTGCAACGTGAGTATCGAACGTTGGATGATCAAACATATATCTGCTCCACGCACTTACCTGCCAACGATGTTGGACTCCACGCATAGTAGTTTCACCACCATCATATCTTGTAGTTTCAGCATAATGATCGTCACACTTATAACAAATAACTCAACTATCGAATCTTCGCGCCCGCTCCATGTTTTAAGAAATAAACCTTCGACCATTATATATGCTCAATACATTTGCTGAATTGGAAAACTTGCCACCGAATGCCACGTGTTGCGCCCTCTCTCATGGTTTGAAACGTATGGCTGCACTCCCTTCGCGCCTTAGTTGCATGCACTATAGTTATGATGATTGTTCTATATGTATATTCTCCAAACGTTTATCTGCGTATAGTTCGGCATTCCTCTTAATTAAACCCGCCAATAGTTGTTACGATATTTTCATCGTAAATCCGTTATAAAACGCAGGCTTGACCACTTATCATATATCTTGCTCCAAGCTAACGAACGTTGGGCTCGGGCTCCATGCAACGTGTCCATGCACATTGGCGCCATGCAACGTTGGACTACATATAGTTGTGATCCACCATTTCAAACGTAACTTTGACCACCCCATGTACGTGCCATCGAATGTTTGACATTTTATATGACTTGGAAATGACATGGGTTTGCACTTTGATTTTATCACATAACAACATCACCCTTTCCAATTGAATGTGCGCCCTTCATAATTTTTATGGTTTTCGAAACCATATGCTTACGAGCTTTGTTTTAGTTTGACTATTTGCTTTACCTCATAATACGAAGGATGTTTGTTTTGAAAGGTGTTTCTCAAGCCACATTGATGGCTCTTTTAACATTTACCCTTCCTATTTCGTGGTTCCAAAGACTTTATTTGCATATGCACCAACGTGCCTAGCTATTAAAATGTGTATGCATTTAAACATAACCTTTTAGTTTCAATTTGAGGTTCCCCATCTCTTGTGATCCCGCATAGACAAACTTTATGGATATTAAAGAACAAGGAGACTAGGGTTTTAATGTCATTTCCTTGCTCCACATTGTACTCCTCACAACGTAAATAATTTCACATCATGTAGCTTAGGATTCATACATGTTGTTTTTGAGAGGAGCGTTCTCATATTTGAAACTCTGTCGTTGGCTTGCCACACCACCCTGTATGTTTTCGCACTGCTGTCCGGCGCGAGAATGCCTCGAATGAGATTGTCATTATCTAGAGAAATATTCTGAGTTCGCTTTGTTCCCCGGGCTAAACTTCAGGCTAGATCCATCGAAGTGGAGAAATATGTTCCTTTGCATGCACCCCTCTACATTAAGATGATATGGTGTAGGATCTAGACATTCCCAAACGGAATGCTTTAAGCATCTGGTGCGCATTAGTGAAGGAGGCCTCTGCATCAGTGTCGTAAAAGGTTCTTTTCTGATCGATGTGCATCACACCATCCTCCTTTTAACAATACTGATCACTTGCTCCTGATCCTCCCCTATTCCGCCACTTTGGCCTCGTCGTTGAGCCCAATTTTATTACCCCTGATGTCCTGACACGACTGAGGAGTTTGTCACCTGTGGCGTCGACCTGTGCAGAACATAACGACATCATAATTACTCTTGATAATGATGACGACAGATAAAACATATGAAACCAACAAGCCTGAGAGAAGTATTCAAACAAAAGCTTAATGACCTACAGTGGGAAGGCTTTTATTCATCAACACACAAAGGTTTCCATTCAAACATATGCATGGCAATCTCATTACACATGGCGCGACTGCGACAAGAGTGTTCGGAAGTACGATGGATGATCCTTCCCACATATGGAGTGATTACCCCAGCGACATTTGATCATGATGGCGAGACAACTCATGAGGGGTTGGGGATAGGTCGCTAGGATGAAGTTGATTTGTGGGGTCGATGAAATACCTTGACAACTAAGCGAGCATAGGGGGACCCGAAATTTTAAATATACCCAAAATTTTGGGTGGTGTTGTAGCGGCTACAACAGTAGGTTTATGTGTCGCCACGTCTTTTGATATCTATGCTGTGAGATTTTTCAAAAACAAGTCCAGCAACACTCTATCATTAAGTTTGGATTTACACAAACTGCGACATCGTTACCATTTGTGGATATGGTCCAATATATGGATGACTGGCGTTTGCCTAAAATGAGTCAGCAGTTTCATTCTTGAATGATGGTGAATGGGTAGCTGAAAATAAGTGAGGAACATGGTAGCGAGGGCGCTAAAGGTTCCATGCAAAGCAGAATGTTTCTCGACATACCATTTCACCACATGCCCTATTAGGGTTCGTTGAAAAATCATTAGTCGAATAGTATCATCAATGATACTACTAGATGAACACCACAGGTGGAAAGTCATAATATGATTTCCTGGGTCTTGCACTTACTTCCCTTCAAATTTTGGTATGTCCGAAGAGAGCTTCGTGGGCATGGGAGGCCAATTAAGGCTGTCACCAATGGGGTCATTAGTTAACTTTGTTAGATCTAGAATATTAAGTGATGCTAAGAAGGGTAATTGAGTATTGGCTGCCATTGTGTACTGTGAAAAAACAAGTGTCTGAATGTCATCGTTTATGGGGGATGTTGGGGGGATATTACCCTGTGGCGTGCCCTGATGAATATTTTTCTGACTCCCTAGAGGGGTAGCGGTCCTCTGCCCTCTAGGGGCTGTGGGGGGAGTTGACTGTGGTGACCTTGCTGGGGTTTCCACTGGTGTGGTGTTGGGTGAACCTTAGGGATTTCCAATCACATATGCCTTGATAAATGATGAACCGATAATGGTGGTGGTGTGTCGTCTTCAACGCCTAAATGGAGAAAGACCTAGCACTCCTCCCTCTAATGGGGAGAGGTCCAAGAAACACCTAGATCAATGAGCTCCTGTTGGGCCTGTTATGGTGTCAACTAGCTTAATATTAGTGATACTTTTGGTTTGCTGGAGGAAGGAAGATTTTTATCAAAGAAAATACGATCACATGCATAAAACAAAGTGAAAAAATAACATGCAAGTTTTCCTTTAAATTAACGCTATGTGACCAAGCAAGAAAAAAATATGGTTTTTTGTTTTGCATATGATGCTCAAAAGCCTATATAGACCTATTCTTCCTTACATTCTCAATCTAACTAGGCCTTCCGAAGATGTCTTCTAATGGATACTGGGGCTAACGTCCCGAAAGAACTAGTGACGCCTTCCAGTAGCTGAAGAATCAAGCAAGGTAATGGTAAGAGGATCAGGTGTTGCCTGCACCATCACCTATAGGGAAGGATGCCCTAGTTGTTTCCACTAAAGTACTATCATCCCATGTGATTGTTCAAGTCTTGATCTTCTTGGTATTTAGCTACCAGTACTGAGAACTAGATGGGTCAGGTAGCCCCAAAACATACCGCACGCACTAGGCCTAAGCTTAACCCCCTCTGAAACGGGTCTCTGGTAATGCAAGGTTATTTGTTTCGTGGGTGGATAGATGGATTTGAGGCTCCCTAAAAAGTCAACATCTATGTTTCAAAATGTATGATGACCACGACGGCTTATTGGATGCCTACCCTAGATGATTCTAACCTAAATTATAATTTCTTTTGTGACCCTTGTGGGGAGAATTTAAGTAGTTCGATTACTGATTGTTTTTAGAGAGTCTCATTTTTATTAAGGTGTGCCTTGGTGAAGTAACTGCAAAAAGAAGATAAAGGTCCTAACACACTGGGTGCCTTTTGGTCCAATTCTTATCGATGCTTCGTGTGTGCTTTGGATTGTACAATCACAAGTGTTATGAGATGTGGATATGCGTTGATCCTTTAAAATCCTTTTCTAATTACCCTATGTGTGATTTTTCATTACAAAAATAAATGATGTGCAGATTATGGGCCACTTACACCTTGCCTAGTTAGACTAATTTTGCACCATAGGGAGATGGAAAATTGTCTTAGAAAAGTGTTCATATGCATACCAAGTCTCACTGTGAGGTGCAAGAATGGAAGAGATTACTTTTTTTCTTTTCGACGGTTTGGTCCTGGTCTCAATTCCTAATGAAAAATTGAACTAATATAATGCAAAAATTGAAAAAATTTGAACTAGCTAAAGATATGTGGATATATGGGCCACTTAATTTTATGCTAATTACGCTACGTGTTCTGTATTTTTTATGAGAAAATCGTTTGTTCGAACAACATATGTGGATTGAAGGCCACTTATTTTTTCCTACTTAAACTATGTGCGATTTGCAAAAATAAAAAACTAAAATTAAAAATACTTGCTAAGCTAAATTCTAGCAAATAAGCTTCCTAATGAGTCATGAAATACCAAAACATAGTGATGTAAAAAAATTAATGGGTTGTCAAACACTTTACAACCACAAAAAATGAGAAAAACCAAGTGAAAATGGACTTGTTTCCTACAGCGTAGCTTATCCACACACAAGCGTGAAGCGCGTGTCTGTCTAAATAGAATGTGCGCGGTCGGGAAAAAGCAAAAAAAATCCTCCTCCTCTAGGAAAAATTTCTCACTAAGGGTGACTAAAGGTGCTAAGAGGATGCAGGAGTGATTTTGCAGCAAGCTAAGCAGGAAGAAGGACCTGCATCAACAACCATTAACTCAAAAGAAAGAATCTAGTGGAGTCGCCATTCCTATGGTAGTGTATTCGACGCATGGCCGTGTTGAAATTTGCAACAAGAAATAGTGAAATTGGCATCCAGAAACAAAATGACAGCACACACGCTAGTGTGGGATCACAGGTCACATAGTGATGTGTCCTAGCGATACATTAGTAGAAGAACTTTGACACACTTGCAACAAAACACTCACGAGGCACATTTACTTGCTTTTTGAAGGCACATATGCGTTCCTATCTCTTGTTGATAGTTAGAGCCAAGGAAAATCTATAAAAATACATGGAAATTAGGTCGATACTCCAAATGGGGCTCCTATTCCAAACGGTGTGAGGTCTAATTGAGACTTCACATCGGGGAGACCCATTTGTTGACGGATTTCCAACACTGTCAACATAACATTTTTTTAATGTTTTTCCAGCATATAAATAAATTTATAAATAATTCCATGTAATGACATACATTCTTAAAGTTTAATTAGTCTCAATAGACTTTGATTGTCATCATTCAATTATTACTATTATAGTTTTATATATAAATAATAGATATTTCCAAAAAAATAATTTAGATAATTAAATTTTTTTATATAGATTCCATTTCTAAAATGAAAACTAAATGTTATTCTTTTAGCTATAGTTTTCAACAAAATAACTATGTATTACTAAATACCATAAAAACTTCAAAATATATTTTAATTTATTTTAATAAATCTTCATTTCAAAAAATAAGAAGAATAAGAGAAATACATTGAATATATTTTTATTTATTTTAATAAAACCACATTTAAAAAATAAGGACAAGAGAAATATATTGATATGGAAAATAATATATTAATGATGTGACAATGTAAAAAGAAACATGTGTTCCTAATGACTCTATATGTTAAAAGTGATGATAAATTACTTTAAAAATAAATCATATATAACAAAATGTAAGTAAAAATATTAAGAATATCATAAATTTAAAATATATATATTTTGATTTTAGTGGACATTAATCATCATTATCATTAACATAAATATTGTATTCAACATAAATATTGGATATATGGTTTTGATTTGTAATAACAAAGATCAAAAATAATTTATAACTTGTAATTTTAAGATTAAAGAAAACAATTTCTATCTTATTTCCGTGATTGAGGCAAGACATTCCCCCCTTGAAAGTATCACTATGACTAGGTATTTTATTGCCCTGAGAGTGCATTCTACATCCTAGTACTAGGGTAATGTGTAATGTCTATATCCTACTAGGATGGTAATGTGTAATGTCATCCATGCTCAACCTTCAATTGACAAGTGTTCCTCTTAAAATAGAGATAAAATAATGTCTCTCATCATAAAAACAAAAATACTTCCTAAATAAAAGATTGAGTCTGTGATTGAAAGCAAAATACATATAGTTAATCTTAATTAAAAACATTCTAAAACATCAATATTTCCACTCACACTATGTTGACTTAGTTTATTGTTGAAAATGTAAATAAACTTCAAAAACATATGGTAAAATATTTTTATTTCCATATAAGTAACATAATTTTATATCAAACTTTTAAGAAATATATATATATATATATATACTCTTCAACATGAGAAAAATGTATAATTCTTATTTTTTTTAAATACTTTAACATAGGACTTAAATAAAGTATTTTAATATCTACTTTAATATTTTCTTAATAAAATATTTCAACATTTAAAATAAGAAATAATTGAAAGTAAAAAAACTCAATTACTCTTTAATATGAAAGAACTGTGTAACTCATTCAATTATGAATCTAAAAATTTCAATGTGTATAAATACAATATTTTAATATATATATAGTTAAATAATGTGACATATATTTCAAATTATATCAACAAAAAAATATCTTTTAATGAAAAGATGTACTTCATAAAAAATGATGATTTCAATGTTTGTGATAAAATAAAATATTTTAAATTCTTCTTATTATTCTATATTTTCACCTTTTTTTTCACATATTTGTCTTTTTTTTCTAAAAACAATTAACCATTTGATCATGTAATTTACAAAATCCAAGTGTTAATAAAGATTTTGAAGACAATGAATCCATTTATATACTTAAATTAGAATTAACATTTTAATCCATTTATACATTGAAAAATGCAATTTCATATATATATAGCTATCTTAAATTACCTAGAAAGATCAAATCTCTAGAAGTGTAAATCATTTTTAAAATTTTACACTAAAATAAGTTTGTATCTCAAAAGAGCTCATCTCTATTGATGTTTGATATATCCCTAGTTAAGATGGATCTATATTGGTTTATAGGAAGAAGTCAAACAATAATGTAGCCAATAAATTTCTTAAAATTGATTCCAATTTAGCTTAAAATTCTAGTAAGAATGTCCAGTCCTGGTTGGTCCATTGGAGGATAAAAGAGGAGATTATTCTACATAATAAGGATAATATAAAAAATATTTTAATACCAACTAATATTAACATACACTTAAAAATATGTTAATAATAAAAAATTGTAATTTATGTCATAAAATGTCTCAATGTACCTGTTATGTAAAATATTTTAATGTCAATTGCGTATACATTATATATCATTTAAAAAAATTATCTATATAACATGAAAACATAATAATTTGACCCAAGTATGAGAGAATGATAACTACCCTAAAATTTGAACCAAGTATGAGAGAAAGATAACTACCCTATTTATCCCCCCATAAAGTGAATCTTATAGGTAGTCTCTAGCTCTAAAATATTTTCTTTATTGGATGGGTTTTCTACATACAACTAGGTAGTATAAGACTATTTGATATTGAAATTGGAATTTCATTGAAAAATTGATAAAATTTTATATGTTGTAAATCTTTTCCAACAATGCTCAAAGAAAGAATAGAAAGAGTATTGAATCTATGTTTAAACACTTCTTCCAAATTTACCTATTTTATATGTCTTCTTAAAAGAAACTATGACTTTTATGAATTTTTGTATTTCTAGAATATTGAATCTTTTGTTTGCAACTATAAAACAAAAAAAGACTTATTTACATTATATGTTTATATTTTTTAAGAATTAAAATTTTTATTATTTTTATATAAAAAAAATTATTGTATTAAAAAATAATAATTTGACCATATCTCCTTGATGAAATTATCTATTTCTATAATTTCAAATGAAACATTGTTTTTATATTCCATATCTTATTTTAGTACATTTAATATCCAATCGCTTTACATATCTTTTATGTTATATTAAAACTAAATTATATTAACATTTTAATCAAATTCATATCTATTTTATAAATGATATTAACATTTTCTTTAAAATTTAATATAGTATGATAGGTCTATACATTGTTTACGTAAAACACGTTTATGTTTTAAAGATACTTCCACTTTCTATGTATCTGAATTTTATTATTTTTAGATAAAACATATTCATGTTTTAAAGATCCTTTTACTTTCTATGCATCTAAATTTTGTATTTGAATTTTAATGCAAATGAGATTTCAAATCTTTTCAAAGATTTTTATTTTGATCTATCAAAAGAACAAAAAGATGCAATCTTTCCATTTAATGATTTTGTTTATTTTTTTATAATATTTCATTTTTTTTTTTATAACATTTTTTTTTCTCTCTTTTTGGTTGGCTATATTTTACTTAGCTAATCTCAATCGCTAAATGTTTTGGTTTGCTTAAATTTCAGTTTGGGGATGAAATGTTTGTTGGTTGTGTTTAACTTTTGTACATTTATCTATGTCTATTTTATATATATACAGGTTGAGTGGGCTTAATGGTTAAGAGCATGTGTTTCCTCCTAAATGTTGGAATTAATGGAGAAATTCATAATTATATTATTGTTATGATGATAGGATTGAGATTCTAATATTAGATCTCAAGTCCTAATATCTCAGGAGTGGTTGAAACCATCCCGTTAGTGTGAAATCATATATAATTAAGGCTCATCTGATTCAATGTAATAGAGTGTGTGTATGAGTGTATACACTCTCCAGGTTCTCACCTGGAGAGCCATTTAGCTTATATTCAGTTCTTATCATGGTATCAGAGCTTTAGGTCGAAGCTAAGAGGACCTGTGTTGTGTGTAAACAGTGAGGAAGAATGCTATGTGCGCTTCCTGCCTGTGTGTGGACAATCTTCCCCCTGCTGGGACAGTGGGTCGAACGATGTTTGCTGGAACACTGCCAAGAGGATCCATTGTGCTGCCTACCCAGCAATCTTGCTATTGTCGTGTTGTGTGATGTGTGCCGCGTGAGACGGTTTGGAGGTGTAGGCGTCGATCACTGTGGATCGAGAGGCAGTGGTAACCAGGGGATTGGCATCACCGGTGCTCGCTGCTGCGTTGACTGCGTGGAGCACTCTCACAGTGAATAATCTAAGAATCTCTCCTGCAACAAAATCCTTGACTTTCCTGCAGCTCTTTGAGTGAAAATAGGCTGCCCGATTTGTTTGCTGAATTAATACGTCTGAAGCGGTAATCGGTAAGTAAGGACCTTTTCCAAACATATATCCAGTCGTTGGAGCCTTTGCGGGAGCTATTCGAAGTCCTTGGATCAGGATACCATCCATCTATTTAGTTTTTTATTGACCCAGAGATCACGTTTAGTTTTTTATTGACCCAGAGATCACGTTTGCAAATGATCGTTATCTCTATGTAACTACTAGACTAAAAATTTCACAGCCCTTTTGGATTTGCACCTTCAGACTAGGATAGCAGAGGATGGTGGTACTGCAATCAACCTGCGACTGATTGCAGCTTTCCCAACCCGTGTGGCAGTGATTTCACAGGATTTCTCAGATTGTGCATATTATCCTGAAGAAAACTCTTATCTATTTTGCATATTCCGGGAAATTTTATTATTTGATTGTTTCATCTAGTAGATTCTAAATTTTTCATCTAATTTATTATATGCCACAATGAAAACATGAAAGTTCTTTTTTGCTGAACCCATCTTCAGAAATATGTGTCATTAGAGATCACATGCATTAGAATTGGATGGCGATGTCATTTCTAGCTTGTTGAGAGGTTGTTTGTTGCTCGAGCCGAGGGCACTAAGACCTGCGTGGCATAGAAGCCACAGTCTACAAGGTTCTACTGTTGAAGAGCTTCCAAAGGGAGGTTTCCCACCTGCGCAGTAACGGGGTTGTTGGAGCTCATTAGAGGACCGAGTGGAGTCGAAATCTGGAAGCAAGATAAAACCAGATAAGTTGGACCTTTAACAACATGTCTATATTTTTAGATATTTTTTCTTCTCATGACGATGATGATGATATTTTCATGTGGAAATTTGGAGGCATTAGCTTGGGTGGTATTTTTAAGCTTGAAAAAATTTCTGAAAAACAATGTGGTTCTGTTGATGACCACCAGAAACAACAGGCACAATCTGTTGTGCAAGATCCTGATATTGACGAGTCACGAGTTGATCTTCAGGAAGGATGTAAAGAGGAACAAAGTTTTGAAGATCAATTCGATGAGCCACATGAAGCTGATTTCGAAGACGTGGCAGAAGAAGGTAGAGATGGAGAGAATTTAAAATGTGATGATCTCATGAATATTTCTGTGTGTGCAGATGTTAACAGCTACCAGGACGAAGCAACGAAGCTTGAAGAAGAATTGAAGTTTCTTGAAGCATGGCTTGAAACACCATGTCTTTATGAAGCCAGCACAGAAGTTGCATCCATAAATTTCGAAGACAACATTATCGCTGACATTCAAATGGTCGACACTAGAAATAGTGAGAAGGAAAATTCTCCTATCCAGCCTGTCACAATTTTGAGAACGACGAGAGTAAGAATTCGAGCTTTCTATCATTGGGGAAGAAATGAGGTGCTACATCACTACCTCATGGTGAGGAAAGTGAAGATGAAGCCTCCACTCAGAATGAACAAGTATGGAGTCACAAGCATAAAGACAAAAATGAAAACTCTGTTACCAAGTTTTTCATGTTTTTTATTGTAAGCCTAGCTGAGACTAGACCAGCAGGTGTATGTTATTGTTCAATGCCCTTTCTCCATTAAGGGGGAGTGTTGGAATTAATGGAGAAATTCATAATTAGATTATTGTTATGATGATAGGATTGAGATGCTAAGATTAGATCTCAAGTCCTAATATCTCGGGAGTGGTTGAAACCATCCCGTTAGTGTGAAAGCCTATATAATTAAGGCTCATCTAATTCAATGTAATAGAGTGTGTGTATGAGTGTATACACTCTCTAGGTTCTCACGTGGAGAGCCATTTATCTTATATTCAGTTTTTATCACTAAAAGGTCAGAGGTGCTAAATGGTATGGTTTGCTTAAATTTCAGCTTGGGGATGAAATGTTTGTTGGTGTGTGTTTAGCTTTTGCAAACTTATCTATGTCTATTTCATATATATACAGCTTGAGTGGACTTAATTATTTAGAGCATGTGTCTCCTCCTAAAAGGTCAGAGGTTCAAAACCACAGGGGGTAGAATATGTATGCCTTTGTAGAATTAGCCCTTAAATACAATGGGTCTCATACATCATTTTGGTGTCTAGCGGGGAGGTGGCACTACTACATGTGGGGGTGTTTTAAGACAATATTTAAGACAATTTTACAGTAAATTTTCTTAATTAGAGACAAAAATAAAATTGTGTATCGTCTTAAATATTGTCTTTAAGCGGGTGTCTCAAATTTAGTGTCTCAAAATTAGTGTATCAAATAATTGTCTCAAAATTAGTATCTCAAACATTTTTCTCTATAAAGACAATATAGAACACATATTATTATTGTCTCTATAAATACATAGGTGTTAAGAGACAATTTCATTTGTCTACAATCTGTCTCTGTAGAGACACTTTCATTTTTTTCTTTGTAGAGACAATAACATTTGTATCTTTATGGACAATAGCTGAGATCAAAAATGTATTGTCTCTATAGAGACTATATGTCCATAATTCAAACTATTGTCTCTCTAGAGACGATATGAAAAAATGTTTAAAAAAAAATAAACAAATCATTTTAAATGTTATTTTAAGGTGGCTTCAACATTTCAAGTTCCCAAATAGTGATTTTAATTACCTTAAAATCTGTTTTTTATGGAAAGAAAAAATAAATTCCATTTTTCTTAAAGCTAACAGCAGTCATTTTAAATCTAAGTGAATAAATAATTTCCCAAAACTTAACAATTTTGGAAAGCAACCTTGAAAATAATAAGGCATCACACTTATATTCGCTAAAAATAAATTCATGCCATTGAATTTGAACATACAAGATCCTCCTAATTTGGAACTTTATTTCATGACTATTATGAGGTAAAAGAAAAATGTACAATATTTATCCATCTTGCAAAGAGAATTTAATCTCTGACATATAAATCGAAAAGGTTGAATCACATTAAATGCTGGAAAAATAAATTCATATCCAGTGGTTAGCTCCACCATTTCAACACCTTTGTATAATTGGAATTGGCTTCCTTGATAACAAAAAATAGCAAAAATGTATATGCATCCAAATGTACAATTGATTACCCAATTTACACTTAATTTCAGTGTTGTCATAAGGATGTTCCGTTGACAGAGGATTATCCACATATATTCTAGTTTTCTTACATTTGGGAGAGGAAAGGAATCAGGCTTGGTTTGATTCTTGTCCAAATCTGGGTGCTGCTGCACATTGTCTCTAGATTCTTTATATTTAGAATTGGCCACCATACGACTTGAGCTGCTCAACTTATGTCCCTGCTCCCTAACAACCTGAATTTGAGTATTCCTTTCCAATTCCCCCCTCTCTTTCTTTGTTTCTGGATCACAGAAAGCACTAATATCCCTCGCATTCATTCATATCTATGAAATATAGGATTTCAATATCTCAACAACCTTTAAATCTTATCTAGGGACGAAAACCATCTTCATTTCTGGTTGCTTTGGACTGTCAAAACAAAATGCCAAACATAAGCTGCGATGCTTAAACAATTCAAATGACTCGTTAATAATGCTAAATTTATTGAAATATGTTTTACAGACCTCCTCCTGCAATGTGATTTGAGCAGGATATTCGGAAGACCATGTATTAACATGATCAATAGCTTTATTTGCCTGCAAATTTATTAGTACATACATAACCATTATCAGTAAGTAACAATTATCAGTAACCAGCTTTTGATTTCATGTTATTGTTTCATTTATGATGTTTTTCACCTCTAGTTCCCAGTCACAACGATATGTAATATAAGCGAGTAATAGAGTCTGTATTGTTGTCCCGCATATCATTCCTGACCATATTCCCTGCAGTGTAAATTCACTTTGTTATTGGCAGTGTTGTGTTAGTTCAATAGGCCTTCATTGCCTTGGACATTTCCTCTCTGCAAATTAACACACAAACGAAAAGAATGTGTACTCACCAAGACACTTAAATTGAATACCCAGCCAAGCAGCACCCCTAACGGTACTCCAATGACATAGTAACAAACCATTTTGATCTGGTTGTTCTCGCTAAGGAAATAGAACAACACTATTATGTGTTTTAAGGTGCTAGCATACAGAGGCACCAATTCTCACCATCATTAGGGCAGGTTTATATGAGTTTAACGGTCTTATAAGCAGGAGTTACACTCTCTTGACAGACACTGAATTAAAAAGAAAATATAACCAGATTCCTCCATGACCATTTAAGCATTCAATATCACCGTAAGTGCCCAACTTATAGAAAGATTTATTGTCTGCGAATTGCTGGGTTGAATTCATTAATTTAAATTTCCCATTCTCTGAGGCACCAGGTGATGATACGGTCTTTATCAACTGGACGAACTAATTATTTTAGTAATCCCAACAAGAATACATGTGTACATAAAATCACCAATTTTAAGTCATCTATTATGAAAATCTAAGAAATATGTTATGTATAACTCTACGCACCAGTAAATTGGACTTGAGACAGTTCCATGAAATCATTTCCAGTTCCCATAAGCCTCTCAACACGATACCCAATCTACTCATTGGATCCTCATGCAAAGTAAAGGTTGTCCCGCATATCATTCCTGACCATATTCCCTGCAGTGTAAATTCACTCTGTTATTGGCAGTGTTGTGTTAGTTCAATAGGCCTTCATTGCCTTGGACATTTCCTCTCTCCAAATTAACACACAAATGAAAAGAATGTGTACTCACCAAGACACTTAAATTGAATACCCAGCCAAGCAACACCCCTAACAGTACTCCAATGACATAGTAACAACCCATGTTGATCCACGCAAAATAAGCTTTCCATCCTAATCCAACTGCTACTCCTGAAAATCACGTCAAACAAAAAATGCTCGTTTAGCTATAAAAACAAACTTTGTAACGACAAACCGAGAATACCTGGCATTTCAATATTGGATAAGCACAGAGAAACTGCCATTTCAATATTTGATAAGCGTAGAGAACTGTCTATTTTGATGTTACCTACTTAAATTTACAAATAGGGAATCTATTACTTCAACATTTTACTATGTGACAATAAAGCCAAAAAGCCTATCATTTCAATAATTTTGATAAGCACATAAAACCTATCACTATTATCACTATTTTTATATTCCCAACAAAATACCTAATCGATGCATAATATTCTTCAATTATAAAATGAGAATGAATTATTCGTAATGAAGGTTGAATGTTTTGTTTTTTCCCATATTCATACAAACTATATATTGCACTATGCGATAGAGTCCAAACATACAAGATATGGGTTTTCTCACAAATAAATAATAGTAATAGTCACTGCGGTTAGAAAAGGCACTTACCTGAGAGTACAAGTTGAACACTGTTAAGAAGGATAGTAAATGCCAGCAAAATTTCCAATTTAGAAACTGCGTTTGTGATGATTGTATTGCTCGTAAACACATGAGTGAAATCCTGGCGAAACACAACAATCAGAACCCAAAAAAAAATTCCTATCGCACTTGAAGTACTTGCAGAAACAATCACTGTAAATTTAGATTATATTGGTTTGTTTTTTTTTTGGTGGAAAAATGTTTTTATTATATTGACATTTTAATTACCATAGATTTACAAAACTACCCCAGTGCTGGGTTGTCAGGGAGTCTGTAGGGGGTAGCTATTCTATATAGATATTCATTGAGAAGATTTTACCCCTCATTTTCTTTGCATACAAATTTTTCTGCTTGAATCTTTTTCTTAAACATAATAAAATGCTTTACTAAATCTTTATCGTGTGCCTTTTGGCCTTGGTTATCTCCAAACAAAAAGAAAACCTTGATCAATGTCATGTCATTGTTTGTTGCTTGCTGGTAAGCTGGCCTAGGGTATTATTGTTGTTGGCCTTCATTTCGATTGGCATTGGTAGTCAGCTACTATGGCTCATTTTCTTGTAGACTAATGGAGGCAATCTCCATCTCCAAGCTAACAAACTCATTTGTTGTAAAAGACACTATTGCTGAAGTTTTTCTCCTCATTATTAAATTTGCATATTGGAATTTTTAGTTCTCAGAGGCTATCTCTGTCTCATTGTAGGCTCTGCTGTAACAGCTTCTATGAATTGTTTGGGGGCTTTCGAGAATGCTTCCTGATGTTTAATGTTTGTATTGATTAAGTGCAGTTGAGACCTTGCCAAGGTGTGCTTAACCTCAAGGGTGATATTTCCTGTTAGCATGAATACTGTCCTTCTATCTGACTTTGCCACCGTCTCTACTTCTTGAGCATATATCTATGTCTAATTCCAGTGCTATTCTCTGGCTTTTCTCCTCTATCCACTGATTTATCATCTCCAGGCTCTCCCTTCAGATATGATAGAACATTCCATATCAGCTCTGTCTCGGGTTGATTGCTGGTAAGCTGGATACTGGGTATTGTTGTTATTGGCCTTCTTCTGCACCTATTTGACAGTCAACTATTTATCCCCGTCTTCTTGTTGAGTATGGGAGTCATTTTCCTTCAAGGTTGCAAAATCAGTTGTTGTAGGAGACATTATTTTTACTCCTCATGACTAGAATTCCTGAGTATTTTTTGTAGTTCTCTAAGGAAGTGGCCTCTGATTTCTTTTCTTGTTCTGCTATTACTGCTTCAATGACTTGCTTGAAGGCTTTTAGGACTATTGCATCATGATATTCTATGTTTGTTTTTATTCGGTGCAGTTAAAGCCTGCCAAGGTTTGCTTGACCTCAAGGTTGAGGTCCGTTTCCAACATGAATGCAGTCCTTCTTTGTTTCCCTTGATCCTTGCTATTTCAACATTTGTCTCTTAGTCTGATCATTGATACCATCCTTTGGCTACCCTCTTGTATCCATTGACACAGGGATTGATTCAGCGTTGTTAAGCTTGCTTTAGATATGATAGTATGCTCAACCTATTTCTGGATTCTCTTGAGCCTAGTTAGATTAAGAAATGATCTCCTTTTGCAAGAACACCCTTCTAAAAAATCCTCTTGAGCTGAAGGTATCCCTGAGGTCCTGGATTTCATGGTGCTAGTTTCTGAGTAGTAGTTACTAGTAGGTAAGAAGCCGAGAAGAAGAAACAGGGCTTGGTTGATAGATTTTACACGGGCGAAAATAGAAAGGAGGAAGATGGCGGGGATGGAATGGGGAGGCATGCAAGTCTGAGTAAGTAACCCATAATGTAGGGAAGGGTAAAAAGGTGCCAAGATTTGGATTTAATGCAGGTTATATTTTTATTGGGTTTTTGGACTGTTTGCAGTCCAATCTGGAAATTGAAGGGAAATTGCTATTAATATGTGATGAGAAGCTATTTTGCATGGCTTACTAGATCATGGAGGCAGGTGGGGGATTGGAAAAATAAGTATCCAATGAGTTTAGGTCACTGGTTAAGAAAGGTGACTAAATGCATGGGGGTGGAGTACTAAGAGCTAAGAGATGCTGCGGCACATTTCCAACCTGTAGTTGTATTGCATCTCAAGTATCATGCAATTTGTTTTGTTCCTTACTTAGATTAGGTTATATAGGACTTGAGCATCAGTCATCACTGATTTTCATGTCATGCAGGCCCTCAGGGATCTTCTTGTGTTGGCTCTTCAGCACTCGTGGATGCACAATACTCATACTATACAGACCTACTATACAGGCCTATCTGTTCTGACTAAGAATTAAGAAACTCAAGAGTTACTCATAAGGCTTACTAGTGTCCTTGCAAATGAAGGACAATATTTGAATTCATGTCAAATATTCTAAATTCTAGAAACAGACACCCAATGAAATCATTCATACATTCTGCAAGGGATCATTCCAATAAGTGATTAAATACTCAAACTACACAAGCATACCTGCATTGCAAGACACGAACCAAACAGATTCACTTACACGCTACGATAGAGTAGAGTGGAATTAGTAATACAATGATGCATCATGAGAGGGAGCATACCAAGGTGGAATAAGGTATCCAAAGGAAAAAAAACAAAATCCACAAGCCAAAGGCAAAGGGATAAACATGAAAATTCCTGTAGGAAAGAATAAGCAGGAGTTTGGTCTAGTGTAAAGCAACAAGGTGACCCAAATGAGGCCCTGTGCAAGTTTTTGATAAATTTGATGGCATAGATACAAGGCAGCTTAGTCAAAGATATTACGTAAGAAATATATATATATATATATATATATATTACCGACTTTGTAATCTCATATTTGAATAGAGAGAAGCAAGGTATATATAAGTATTTCCAAATTTGTTATCTCATCTTTGAATGGAGAGAAGCAAGGTGCACTCTATTAGTAACTGCAACAACACTCCCACTGTTTTTAGCTTAGATCTAGGAGCTGCTACGGCTCTTCCACTTTGTCTTAGACTAACCTAATTCTTTTCAGGCATGATTTTGGCCTAAATCCAGCAGCTGAAATAAATGGCAATAATCACAAAACTGCAACTTCATCAACTCAAAACTACAATCTAAGCATTTTTTATGGTCTGTGAATCAACCCGTTTTCTCAGAATAGAATTTTGGATCCGATTCAAAGATTTTTTCTGTTTTCGTGATTCTGACCAAGATGGTCAGAGATGGGGCTATCTAATAACACTGCTAAAAAAAAGCAAAGGTTTGCACCTAGATTTTTTTATCAGGAGAAATGGATTTATATTAATCCAACATTCTGTTTGTGAATTATGTTTTTAGTTTTGATCTGAATTATATTTTTAGTTTTAATTTGGAAGTGGCCAAGAGTAAATCCATACTTATCAAGCAACCTCATTCTCACTGTGATTTAAGAGGCGTGTGTTGACAACGTATTAATTTTCAACTGGCTGACATGATTAGCTAACCTATTAGGATTCAATTCATAGTGAAAATGCTACCGATGATATCAAATACCATTCTGCGCATAGCTACACATACACCAACCAACCATACAAAGAGCCATCAACAGAGTATATCTAAGAAACTTCGTTCAAGCAACTGTTATGCTGGCAGTATCACTCCCTAGTAAGCTACAGAGCGATGATGCAATTGCAGCAACAAAAATATGAGCTTCATTTATGTAATTCTGGCAAGTGGTGATCTTTGGAATCCTTAAAGCCTCTATTACTAGTTTCTTCAGTGGTCCCATTAATGTAAAAATTTGACAGACATTCAAAAAGAAGCAATAGAACATTTACATTTGATTTGGCTAAAAATAATGACCTGTTCAGAGGAAGTACTTGGAGCATTAATGGCATTCTCGTGTGCAGATAAAGAATCAGAATTCTTTTGTATGGCATGTATGGCACCCTCTTCCTCCATCATCTTCTTCCCTATGCTGAGCTTACTATCGTAGGAATATAGATGACGGAGATACTTTTGTATGAATCGGGAAAAATCCTAAAACAAGAAAATTGTGCTTTGGACCAGTGAACAGGAAGCCCTTGAGCGATTTTCTACCCTGTGATTAGTTTACACACATTTATTGTTGAATAAATTTGGACCTGGTGATCCAGAAATGATCTTTCTCGTATGTAGAGGTCAATTAAAACTTATTATTAATATTTAATATGTATTTTTTTGCAGTGGATTCTTTTTGTTACTTATATTATTACAGTGGATTCTTTTTCTTACTTATATTATTAGATTTTACTTAGATGTTTTCTTAATCATCTTAATCTATAATACAAGTCAAATGGTGACACCAACTATGTTACTCTTCTACACAATGAAGTGCAAAAAGTGGATGCAAAAGAAGTATAATTTTTTGCATGACACAGGATTGAAGATATAATACTGCAATTTATACAAGATTAATTAGTTATTTGTTGTTGAAAAGTTCTGATTGGACAAAAATCATAAAGAGATAATGTCTTACTTTTGTTAATTACTTGGTTCTTTGTTATTAAAATTTTCTAATAGGGTGACATAATTAGGAGTGCAATAATATCTAGCTACCTAAAACTAAGTCACCAAAATGGAATAAGATTCTAAGTGGTACTATAACAATAATGAACACAGAATAGCAAGTGGTGTACCAAAATTTTTTTATAAGGGGGCCAATTAATTTCCATAATATAATATATTGATATTGAAGTGCAATGATAAACACTTCAACTCATAAAACTAGTGAGTTATCTGCAGGTGGTAAATAGGGCCAATCTATAATTTAATGCTACTGAAACATTGTTTCTATGTACACATTTGAAAGTGTGCTTTAGTAGAAAATATAACAAAACAGAGAGGAGAGAGGTATTGTTAAGCATCTCAAGTCACTCAACAAGTTTAACATCACTGGCTTAAATATCAAATATAAACAGAATAAACTCTGTGAATCCATTTAATCAGCTTCCCATAGCTTGTGGAACTGAAAATTCAATCATTTGGTATTCAATATTTTGAAACATGACATCAAGATGCAACAAGCTTTTTAAAAAGGTTTACTTAATCATATAAGCCATTTTTGATTGAGACTAATACCACTCAACAAATCAAACATGTTAGTGTGTTTATTCACAAGATCAAAGACTTTACACTGCCTGAATATCTAAATTACGGGGCTGACATAAAAAGCATGGAGTTAAAATTAAACTAGAAAACAATTATGTACTATGGTACATTAATCAAATACCAAAAAATCAGGAATGCAGCGTGTAACTATGATAAGAAGCCTTTTTGTGGATGTTGTTTAGATGAATCGGGCAACTTTTGATTTCCCTAGCTCTAACATCAAGCCCCTGAATATCAAATATTTATTTTCTGCAGCATATCACAATATATTGAATCACGCACACATAACTAACAATATGTAACTATGGCAAACTGTAAGTGTTGATAGTTAAAACTTAAGACAGATGTAGCATACCTTGCATCATTAGAATATTTGGTAAACTATATCTACCATTTGTTTCTTAAGTTACTAATGTGTTTAAAAATAACTTGGAAATTAATGTCCCCTTGGCCTTGTTCCCAAAATGTCTCTATAGATATGGTAACTTGGATAATCTAGAAATCCTTTTTATTTCATGTACCCTTTAAATGCTTAGTCTAATATTTGATGAATTGCTTGCAAGTTGCGTGTATTTAAAGTTTGAAATCTATTAGTCTTTATATGATGCAATAATACAATAAACCTTATGCAAACTTGCATACCATTCTTTGGCATGTAAAAGAGCATCTAGCAACTGTAGTTTTTCTCTGCTACAGAACAATAAACAAAGCACTAACCAAATATGTCTTTAATTAATGTGGAATAAAACTCTCATCAAGGGATCTGCAACTATCATTTAGTAAGCTTTAATTTAAGAAGGCACCATAAAGACGGCCACAAGAAAGAAACCTACAAAGCACAAAGCCATTTCTAAAAAATGTTAATACCAGAACGAGTGAGGATGCTATCATAGCAACATAGGGACTTTCACCCCAAGGATAGCTTCCAAAACGGAAAATTTTTGGTACATGAATCAACCATATCTTAAATTTGTTGTCAAAGTGGGATTATTAAGCATCACAAATTAAATGACAATAGGTATGGAGCATGAAACTAACAATATCATAATTACTAAAACTAATAAAGTGTTTCCAAAGATGAATTTTGAAACATAAATTCCATCACTTCATTATGCATAATACAATACAAGGAAGCAGGTGAGTAATACAGGGTAGGATGGGGTGTTGAATAATCACTAAAGACATTTTGATGGCATACATCACTAGTACAAAATGGCTAATTAGTTACTAAAAAAATGACTAAAATTTGCATATAAATGACTGTTTTTCGGTCGATGACCAATAGTAGCTAATTTACAGTATCTTATAACATGACCAACTTTTGGTCGTTTTTAGCTTAGTCATTAATTGGTTATCTCAATTTTGTTGTCTAGTTGTATATTTGGTCATTAATTTAGTCACTAATTTAGCCATTAATTTAGTCATTGATTTAGTCATTGATTTGATCATTGATTTAGTCATTGATTTGGTCATTGATTTGATCATTGATTTAATCTTTGATTTGTTCTTTAATTGTCACAATTAATGACCAAATATACAACAAAATATATTAGTAGATGATCACCCAATAAAACCAATTAATGACCAAGAAATATGACCAAAATGTTGGTCGTGTTATAAGATACTGTAAATTAGCTACTAGCAGTGGTATATATGCAAAATTTAGTCATCATTTGTAGTCACAAATTTATCATTTGCAGTAGCCATTTATTCATTATATAAATGACTAATTTAGTAGTTTATATTCATTTCATTTACTTTCATTAATAATCATTATAAAAAACTAATTTAGTGGTATATTCATTTTATTTGTGTTCATCATTAATCAATGTAAACTACTAATTTAGTAGTTTTAAATTGATTTTGTGTTAATTATTAATCAACATAAATTAATTTGTATGATTTAAAAAATGTCATACAATATGCATGTTCATCTAATAGGAAAACACAAAGTCGCATATTTTAATTACAATACTAAACAATATCAAGTGCAGCTATAAATAATTTCAACCACATAAATTATATTATATGAAGTGTTAAAGTATTACAATATGATTTTCCAACTTAATATTGGTTAGACTACAATTTACACATGAAATGGTGTTTCATCACTTTAAAACATTATCGTTGTGTTTTCAAGGCATTGCAGGTGAATTCACCAACTCTGAAGACTTGACCATTAGTCTTTATATGTGTGTCTTATGCGAGATATTGGCTCTAAGAGTATCACCAGACCAGTTCTCCTCTCCCTCTTTTTGCATTTGTTGCTCCAATGTTATTTCTCCCCTCTTTTTTTAATTCATGCTTTTTACCATCAATACTGAGTTCATTTTCTGAAAACAAAAGAAGAAACAATGAGTTTAAAACATGAAAAACAATGAACACTAGAATATAAACTAAATTAGACTATAAATAGTTTATACGACATATACCTCAACATCAGCAATGTCAAATCCATTTTTCCCATACAAGTAAGAAACTCGAACAAATTTTCTTCATTAGGGTGATAACTGTCACTATAATGTGGCCAAATAACCTTTATAAACAAAGCAAATAAAATATCATGATATATAGAAAAGAACACCTTAGTAACTTAGTATTCAACTTTCAAGGAAAGGTTAAGAACAATCATGTCAACTAAGTTATACGCTAAAAAGCTCGAGTTGTAGATAACTTGTGAAAACAAATAATTTGAGTTGTGATGTTTAATCCTTGTCGTTTTATTCACAACAACATTTCATTTTCTAACGCATGAACTTAGTCAAGTATATAAACAACATGTACTCAAATAACAACATGAAAGTAACTTTTTCTGATACTCATGAAAATATTTTAACACAAAATAGCTATAAGGACTCCAATTAATATAGTGTAATACTAATTTCATCTTCAAGCTTTGGTTGTTGTTTAAATGGACATGGTACTAAGTATTTTCAATTTCATAGTTAAAATACAAAACAAAATCAAAAGAAACGTCCAAAATACAATCAAACAATAAAGAGAGGATGTCATGGAATGGAAATTGCAATTATAAAAAAAAATTTACCTATCCACCAATGGCGTGTTTAGCATTCCTAAGATATTTGCTTGCCCAAAATAACCATGAGGTGAAATAATCAGAACATTAAAAACCATAGGAATTCCCACTAGAAACATTTCCAAAGTTTGTGGCTTAGGTGTCTAAGTGATCTCTAACAACGAATGAACCATATCCAAGATGTGATATGCATCATCTCCCTGTCATTTTTCCAATCACATTTCCGGTAACCTACCCACAACAAAGTCAAGTGACAATCAAACAAAGACATTGACATTTTTTTTAATCTTTTATATCTATAAAATTTGAATCTGGTTTGTTTCATGAGCATATTAATTCATATATAAATTCTTCCCGACATATGAGAAAGTATCAATCAAATAGGACATCAGAAAAATAGACCTCAATGAGGTCCTCAAACAATTTCTACAATATCAATATTTTTCTTGTTGTGATATCTTGGGTAGAAAAAGTTACATATCTACAGTAGAAAAATGCATATATTACTTATGGTCAAACTTTATATATGGTGTATACTTAAGCAGTTTTTTAAGATGTTCCTCTACCTTTACCAAAGTGAATTGTAGTTTGGTTAAACTATGTATCCTTTCATTCAGCATCAATTTCTGAATCAATTATCCTTTCCCATTTCTCAACACACTACATATGATAAATTGAAAGTCACATAAAACCAAGAGCAAACCCTTTTCTAACCAAAACAAACAAACCAATAGTGTCTCTAATAAAACTTCATTATAATATTATAAATTAAAAGGGAGTGGACCATTTTTGTTGTTTGACTTTGCATATTTTGTTATGAAAGTGCTCGAGCTTCAAGAACCAAAAAAATGTGAGGGAATTCGTAAATGTGAAAAAATTTATGTTGACCTAATTTGTTGACTTCTTCAAAATGATGTGCATGATGCCATTTTCAAATGTGGTAAATCTCATAATAAGAAATGGCATGTATTCTAATAAATTACTTTGCAATAACTACCATGGGCCTCCACGAATTATAGGTCCTTAGTATGTTAATCTTGATGATGAAAGAGAGATGGCAATGATAATTATGGGTGGTCCTAGTTTGTATGGTGGATATCTTCAAACCAAGGTCGCCATCTCAATGAACCTAGATTCTGACATGGTAAACTTGGATCTGGTCTTCACCCAATTTCATTCCATCATACTTTGTCAAGACTCAAGAGGACATAATGGACGTCCTTCAGCTTATAATAGGGTTGTTTTTGAGGTTATAAATAAAGCTTATCCAAATCAAATGGATTTTTGGGCTCCAAGAGATATGGGTAATTTAAATGATAACAATTATATGTTTTTTTCCCAAGATTCAAATGTAGGGACACATTTTGTGGATTTTACTAATAAATAGAATGAGAAAAAAAATCCATGAGGAGAATCTATTGATCATTGTGATTAGTGAAATACTCGGAGATAATAAGACTATTTAGGTTCAAATCAAAGATGGTGTTGATTCTTGTAGCTCCTCAGTTGTTGGTAGTTTTTAAGGTAAGAACTTCAATTCTTCAAGGGTGGGGTCGTTCAGCATAATTGCATCTACCTTGGTCATATCACCCAAAAGCAAAACATAATCAACAAAGAGTAAATATGTCAAGTTTAGGGCAAATCCTATTTGTATAGTTTCCAAGCTTATAGTTCTTTTTTACTCTGTTATAACTCTATTGAGACCACCTACTCTATAGTAAAAAATGGCAGAGGAGCCATTAGTCATACCTACCCATGGTCTCTTGTAGACATGATAGAAGAATAGGTTGAGCCATTAATTAGAATTGCACATATATTGAGGAAAGACAATTCATTATCTAATTAACCAATTGCACATTGAACCCTATATGGATGAGTAGCCTAAATAAAGCCAGTTTTCTCTATCATATGCATTGGAAAGACAAACTAACATTGCTTGTAATTTTTTGGTTTCATGTTATAAATTCCTTCTTGGGAAACTCCTATTCTGTAATGGATTTGTTTCCCAGGAAGGATGCAAAATTGTTCTAATGACATGGAATCAACTTAGTGGATTTTGACCCTACATGACCAAGGAACTCAGGAGCCTTGGGCGCATCAATGGTAGCATCCTCCAATGAAAATAGTACAATCTCCAACCTAGAAACATCAAAATTATATATAGTTATAATTCATAATCACAAATGACCATAGATTGTAGCAGTCATTAAATAAATTCAAACTTGAATAAGAACAAACATAAAATTTCACATTACCCTTCAGTAAGATGTCCTTGATTTAGAAAGAAAGGCTCAAACTTGCATAAATGTAGTAGATTCCCCATAAGATGAATTTAAACATCTTTCCTGAAAAAAATAATCTAATATCCTAAGCGAAACCATAGTTGAATGGAACAATGGTGCTTTAAGGCATCTACACAAAAAATTGCCTCCTTCAAATCTCTCACACTGGATGGTATGTCATGCAAAATTAAGAAAAATTCAGGGAAACTTGTCGACTCCTCTAAAAGACATAATGAAAATGCATGGAAGCTTTGTAAAGGAATCCACTAATCCAACTTGTGGAAGTGGTGCTTGTATATAAGGCCCTCCAGGAAGGATGACATTCATACTCATTTGTGTTGCATAAGTATTTCTTGCAAATCCAGTATTATAACCTTGGCCAATTTGAAACACAATAGAGGAACCACTAAGATCTGCATCCATCCACATATCACAACCATTAGTAAGAGCATCCATCGGCTTGGCCCATCTATCATCATCCAAAATGGCCATATTTCTCCCACGACATTCAAGTAGATAATTCCCACTTAGTTGCCAGTCAAGTCCTCTTGCAGTGCTTGCTAGTGCATCAGCCTCTCCTATATTACTTGCAAGTGCTTGGGAATTTCAAAGTAATTCAATAATGTCTAGAAAAATTTCAAAATGATTTGCTAGATCTTTGCATTGATCCTTGATTTTCAACAAAAAATCACTGGAGTACTTTCTGTCTCCTGAACATTCAGTAACTAAAATAGCTACTTGATTCATAGGAGTTGAAAGCTCGGCTGCATCTTCCCAGTCATCCACTTCTTTCAGGACTTGCTTCTCAGGCTCTTTTGAATAAGTCTTACCCTTGACAACGCCGGTTATTATTTTGGATGGTTTTGGAAGGTTCACATCTTCCACTTGTTGGTCAAGGTTGTCATTGATGTCAATATGACATTAACCAAGATGTCAATATTCTTGAGATGTTTGGTTCAAGATGATGATGTCATACCATCAATGAAGATGTCAAATCAAGAAGAAGTCAAACCACTAATGAAAGAAGCCCTAAGAAGTCCTTGATCTAATGTTGCATGCACTTGATGATCTAGATCTTAACCCTTTAAGTTGTGTGATGATGTCATACACTTTGATACTTGATGATGACATGTGATGATCATGGTTGGAGATCATTTGAGGGTTGGAAAACTATTTTGGATTTCTCCTAATAATGTTGCACTATAACATATCATTGCACCATTATGTGATGACATGGGTGATGCACTCATTGCTGGACATTATCATGATGACGTGGATGTCCTACATGTTCCTATGGTGATAAAGAAGCCAAATAATGGAGAAGCCAAACAAAGAAGCCATATTGTCCTAATCATTTTCTGCACTAAATAATTCAAGGGAAGTCACAAAGAAAAATGTTTTTCACCACCTTAGAGGAAACCTTTAAAAATGGATCCCATGCCATCTTGTAGAGTATATTTTTCCCTTTATAACGAGCCCTTATTACTTGCCCAAAAACACCAAATAGTTTGGGAGATATTGATTTTTTAAGTTAAGGAAATTAACTTTGACATTGAGCCGACCTAAGCCGACTTGTATAGGCTTGATGTGTCATCCAAGAGACGTGTCTCTTCATCAAATGTCAAACCAGTATAAATAGAAATCCGTACTCTTCATTTTATCCATTATTTTTGGTCAAGATTTCAGAGAAGAATCACAGAAGGTGAACTAAGGCTGAGGAGGACAGTTAAGGATATATTTGGGAAAATATATTTATACGTTTTTCAAACTTGGACTTACTGATCTAGAATTGCAATAATGTATGTCAAAGCTCAAAACCTTGAGGACAACAGTCAACCAGAACTCGGATTATCTATGCTACAACAAACTATGGAGAAAAAAAAAAGCACACTTTAGATCGCTGGTTTTAGGCATATCTATGAAATTCCTACAAAATTGTGATTGTCAGATCTATGTAAGCCACAAGAAGAGCCACACTAGGCCTGTGTAGGCTATAGGAAGGGATGCAGTATAAGCTTGTGTAAGGCTGCAATTAAAGGCATTTTCATGCCTGTTTGAGATAGTGTTTAAAGGATTGTTTTGAGCCTTATTTAGGAACAAAAAAAATCAGATCTGTAGGAGAGCTTTAGAACTGAGTCCTGTGGAAAATAATATAATCTGTTATTACAGACTTGTTATGGCATATTTGAGCACATTTTAGGTCTAAGTTTTTTGGAGCAGGTTGCACCATTTTTTGAAGCAGTCCTTAGGCACACACAGTTACATATTTTTGGGAGCCTTTGCGAAGCAGTCTTTGAGATTGGAGAATAATCATTGACCCTTATTGAAGGAGGCTTAATGAATATTTTCCATGTTTATATAGGTCGCTTACTAAGGCAGACATCCTTGTGGTATTGTTGAAGATTTATTGAAGACTTGAAGCAGCAAATTTTGGAGGCATTCTTGGAGACCGGATGTATTGCTAAAGCCCTCATGGAGTAACAGTACCATGCTCAGGATGGAGAACATTTCCAAGATCTTGCTTCTCTCCAATTACAGAATTAACAAAATTATTGCTACAGCTTTGTCTAGCATTATCGCTTGTTGATTTAGATTGTTTATTCTTCACATTTCTAAGTTTTGAATAGCTAGACCACGTTCACCTCCAAAAATTCCCTTTAGGGGTTGTATAAAATAAAGATAAGGGAAAGGATTGTGCCAAAACTATTTTAGCATCCAAGTACAATGAATTCATAATAGTAGAAAAGACGGTGATCTAACCATCTATTGAAGAAACATTGACGTTGTTGTCATAGAAACTATACTCCCCTAGTGAACCCAACCACACCTTGACTTCAGTTTGGGTGGAGAATGTCGATCAATTAAGCCTACTCATAATCACAACCTGGAAGAAAGAGGAAAGATACAAGGCAATTCCATCTTTCCTAGCATATGTAAATTTATTAAATGATTTGGATTATTGATAGTGTGAGAAAAGGTCCTAAATGCAGAGGAGGAATATGAGTAGGAGGGTAGGAAAAAACTTTCTACCACTCTTGCAATCACCCTAGAAGACTTAGCACATGATGACATGGGTATCATGCCATGCCTTTTTTCTACATTGGAAAATGGAAATTCAACCAACATATGAGAAAATCCTGAGCGCAGATGGAGATAATGGACCAGACTATAGTTCTAGTTTTCCTGAGAATGAGAGTAATAAGACACTCATAAATGAAGGGAAATCCTAAAGATCCCTTAAGGTTCAATATACCAACACTCATATCTGTGATTTTAAATATGGTAGAAACTTTGGCACACATAATTATGTGCATCTCCAATCAACATTGCCTATTAAATTCGAACAAAACAGTGCAAGATCTGATATTTTTCATTTGACAGTCATCCTACATATGACATGGACTCTGATGAGGAATAAAAGAAGGTTGATCATATCATCAATTTTTTCTGTGAACCATATGAGACGAAGGCAGAAAGGTCCATTCCATTTGTTGAAGGAATCCTTAATGAAGATGAATAGTCCTGTCATAACTCAAATATAATACCTTATGTATTGAAAGATATAGTAGTAAACCCAACTATGCTAATGCACCTGATTAAGCAAGAACAACAAAGATTGTCAACACAGGCTGCACAAAATCCTGATCAATGTCAGCAGACAAATCCTCCTTCAGGTCCTAGTAGAGCATTTTTTACCACATCTAGGAAAGTAATCACAGATGACCCAAGCACACTAAATAATTCTAATGTACAACATAAAACGACATTACAAGCACTAGAAACTACTTCCAAACCTGCCAGTCAAGGAACTTCCATAGTAAGACATGTTGCTAATTCAATAGAGTTTGAGTTGTATCCTGTGGGTAATGAGTGTTTGAGAGATGTAATAGTTGAAAAGATCTTTCTCTTTTGTTTTGTGTTCATTTCATTCCCTATATGTCGGTTGAAGCAATTGTCCTAAGGAATCTAGCTTTGGTGATTTGTCTTGGATTAACTGGTGGTTTTTGAAAATATGACTTTGGATCATTGTTTCTATGTTGGAAGAGACACCTGTGCCGTTAATTCTAATCATTTCAAATGTAACTTGTTTCTCTGTTTAACTGTTTCTTCTATTGTTTTCTAATGTTCCTTTGGATGAGTTATTTAGGTTATCTGTTGGTTGGGCAGGCCGGAGACTCTGGGAAGCCTTGAATGAAACCTCCTGATCCCTGTCGTATTCTTCACATGAATTTGGGTAATGATAATGTGAACTTGAGTGAGACAGATAAACATTTTCTCCCAATGAGCAGGCAGATACATATGGCTTCAGGACCAGCAACTACAGATTCGGTTCCAAATTTGCAACAGGCTCCTTGTTTGCCTAATATTGAACAGAATTTCACGGAAAATCTTGCAAAAATTGTTGAAATGGTAAAAAATTCTGACATGAAAACATTACGAATTCTATCATCACAGATGCCTGTTGGAAAATCAATTAGAGAAACTGACCCCGTTGACTTGGAGCAGGAATTCACTGAATCTTCTAAATCTCCAGAAGAAGATATTAAACAAGACATAGCACTTCCAAATGATTTAAGCATGGTTACACCCCTCTCACAGAGTTTACCAAATGAAAATACCATAATCACACAAGATCATATGAATCCTTGTGGTGATGTGAATCATATCTTGGAAGAGCTAAGTGAAGAAAAACGAATTGCAATCCAAAAGGAACGAGCACAAAAAATTGATGAAAAAAGTAAGATGTTTAGCGCCAAGAAACTTTGCCTTGTTTTGGACCTTGATCACACACTTCTAAATGCAACTAAGGTGTCATAAAAATAAAAACCGTCTTGTTCTACTTCTGGTGATTCCTAGGCAAAGAGGGATGTGAAGTAAATGAACTGATGATAATATGATTATATAAATGTTGCTAATTCACGATGTTGTTTGTCCAATAGTTTACTGAAATAGATCATGTGCAGGAGGAAATGTTAAGGAACAAGGAGGAGAAAGACCGAGGGAAACATCAACATCAGATTTTTCGCTTTCCTCATATGGGAATGTGGACTAAATTATGGCCTGGCATCTTAAATTTTTCGGACAGGGTTAGTAAAATTTGGATTGAAATATTATTATCTTTGCAAACTGTAGTTTCTTACTGGGAACATTTGATTTAAAATGTGGAATTGACAACTTCCTTGTATGCCAATAGATGGATCTGTTCTTATTTTCATCTAATTCATTCTGTGATGGTTTATGTTGCAAGCAAGCAAGTTGTATGAACTACATGTTTATACAGTGGGCAACAGAGTTTATGCCACAGATATGGCCAAAGTACTTGATCCCACAGGAACTTTATTTGTAGGATGTGTTATTTCAAAGGGTGATGAGGTCGACCTATATGGAGATGATAGGCTACCTAAAAGTAAAGATCTAGACGGTGTTTTGGGAATGGAATCTGCAGTAGTAATTATCAATGATTCTGCAAGGGTTTGGCCTCATCATAGACATAATTTAATTGTGGTGGAAAGGTAAGTTCAATTCAATTTTTTTGCAGTGTCCAATCAAGACCTTACAACTGTTAATTTATGCCTTTAAAAACGGTAGTTAAATATATATGTGACTGTTCCTAAGAACTTTGAGACTGCCATGTACAAATACATGTATTTTCCCTGTAGTAGGCACCAATTTGGATTTTTGGGGTCGTCACTGTTAGAAGCAGTGTTGATGAGAGGCCAGAAGATGGAACATTGGCATCTTCTTTAGCAATGAGATGCTAAAATTAATCTATAGCAAACATTTCTTTTGTGACTTCTCACAATTTAGAGATATTTCCCGAGTTCACCGTATGGTCGCATTTCTAACACATATTCCTTGCAATTCAAACAAAAGTGATTGAGAAAGTTCACCATAATTTTTTCTCAAGCAAACAATTGCATGAAGTGGATGTCTGGGAATTTCTTGCAGTTGAACAACAAAATATTTTAAAAGATTGTAAAGTGGTTTTCAGTAGGTTTTTTGCAGTTGGAGAAGTGTAGCCGCATCTTCACCCTTTGTGGCAGATGGCTGAACAATTTGGTGCAGTATGCACAACACAAATTGATGACGAAGTGACTCATGTTGTAGCCCTTGCCCCTAAGACTGACAAGGTATGTATTTTACCTTTTGTCAAGTCCAATGTTGGAAACTCACAAAATATTTGGCAGTAGTTCCAACATTCCAAGTTAATAATGTCAAACACTATTCCCAACCCTTGGTTAACTCATGCAATTAGTTTCCCAAACTATGCCATTATAACTTAGTCAAGTCAAATTGTTTGCAGTTCATATACATTGAATCCATCAACCAATCTAGATAGAGAAGATGCGCTTCAACAAAAACACACAAATGTAGAAGGTGGAATACACATGGTAAATGCAACCAAGAAAGAAAATCAACTTACAACTCAAGAACAGGCAGAACCTAGAAAGATTAAGTCTTCCATTTGCAATATTGACGCTAATTGAATTCTAGACAAGTCCCTCAATCTTGTCACACATATGTCTATTATTTTTGACTCTTTAATCAACAATGGTAGTTGTCTCTTAAGAGTCCTTGCCAGAGTCAATAAATGTAAAGAAGCGAACAAGAGAATGTGGATCTCATTCATTTTCCTTCATTCTTCCAACAACAAATAATAATTGTAGAGAATGTTTCCATTGTTGTAACACTCGGCAAGGGAATTGTCATATAGAGATTAAGGAACTCAAATTGAAAAACGTCTATTAAGGATACTTTGATAAATTTTCAACAAATATAAATGGTCATAGGGAATTGCTTCAAGTTTCAACAGACCTTGGATATTCCTCACATGGAACTTTAGGACTATATTATAGAGGAGGAGTGGATATTTGGAGGCCATGTCTTGATTGGTCAATTGAAGACCCTAACAGACTCTTGAAAGAAAATTAATTTTTACTTTTGAAGACCAACCACAACATTACTCGGTTCTTGTAATCACCCAATTCTTCTTATAAAGATACAAGGTGATTCCATCTTTCCTAGCATATGCTAAATTTATTGAATGATTTGGATGATTGATAGTGTTAGAAAAGGTCCTGAATGCAGAGGAGGAATATCAGCAGGAGGGTAGGAAACAACATTCTACCACTCTTGCAATCACCCTAGAAGACTTAGCATGTGATGACATGGGTATCATGCCATGCCTATTTTCTACACTGGAAAATGGAAATTCAACCAACATATGACAAAATCCTGAGCGCAGATGGAGATAATGGACCAGACTGTAGTTCTAGTTTTCCTAAGAATGAGGTAATAATACACGCATAAATGAAGGGAAATCCTAAGGATCCCTTAAGGTTCAATATACCAACACTCCTATCTGTGATTTTGAATATGGTAGAAACTTTGGCACACATAATTATGTGCATCTCCAATCAACATTGCCTATTAAATTTGAACAGAGAAGTGCCAGATCTGATATTTTTCCTTTGACAGTCATCCTGCATATGACATGGACTCTGATGAGGAATAAAAGAAGGTTGATCATATCATCAAGCTGTTTTGTGAACCATATGAGACAAAGGAAGAAAGGTCCATTCCATTTGTTGAAGGAATCCTTATTGAAGATGAATAGTCTTGTCATAACTCAAATATAATACCTTCTCTATTGAAAGATATAGCGGTAAACCCAACTATGCTAATGCACCTGATTAAGCAAGAAAAATAGAGATTGTCAGCACAGGCTACACAAAAGCCTGATCAATGTTAGCATACAAATCCTCCTTCAGATCCTAGTAGAGCATTTTTTACCACATCTGGGAAAGTAATCATAGCTGACCCAAGAACACTAAAGAATTCTAATGTAAAACATTAAACGACATTACAAGCACTAGCAACTGCTTCCAAACCTACCATTCAAGGAACTTCCACAGTAAGACATGCTGCTGATTTAGTAGAGTTTGAGTTGTATCCTGCGGGTAATGAGTGTTTGAGAGATGTAACAGTTGAAAAGTTCTTTTTCTTTCATTTTGTTTTCATTTCATTCCCTATATGTCGGTTGAGGCAATTGTCCTAAGGAATCTGGCTTTGGTGATTTGTCTTGGATTAATTGGTGGTCTTTGAAAATATGACTTTGGATCATTGTTTCTATGTTAGAAGAGACACTTGTGCCATTAATTCTAAGCATTTCAAATGTAAATTGTTGCTCTGTTTAATTGTTTCTTCTATTGTTTTCCAATGTTCCTTTGGATTAATTATTCATGTTATCTGTTGGTTGGGCACGCTGGAGACTCTGGGAAGCCTCGAATGAAACCTCGTGATCCCCGTCGTATTCTTCACATGAATTTGGGCAATAATAATGTGAACTTGAGTGGTACAAATAAACATTTTGTCCCAATGAGTAGGCACATACGTATGGCTGCAGGACCAACAACTACAGAGTCGGGTCCAAATTTGCAATAGGCTCCTTGTTTGCCTAATATTGAACAGAATTTCACGGAAAAGCTTGCAAAAATTGCTGAAATGTTAAAAAATTCTGACATGAAAACATTACAAGTTCTATCATCACAGATGCTTGTTGGCCAATCAATTATAGAAACTGACCCTGTTGACTTGGAGCAGGAATTCACTGAATCTTCTAAATCTCCAGAAGAAGATATTAAACAAGACATATCACTTCCAAAGGATTCAAGCATGGTTATGTCCCTCTCACAGAGTTTTCCAAATGAAATTACCACAATCACACAAAATCATATGAATCCTTGTGGTGATGTGAATCATCTCTTGGAAGGGCTAAGTGAAGAACAATGAATTGAAATCCAACAGGAACGAGCACGGAGAATTGATGAAAAAAATAAGATGTTTAGCACCAAGAAACTTTGCCTTGTTTTGGACCTTTATCACACACTTCTAAATTCAACTAAGGTGTCATAAAAATAAAAACCGTCTTGTTCTACTTCTAGTGATTCCTAGGCAAAGAGGGATGTGAAGTAAATGAACTGATGATAATATGATTATATAAATGTTGCTAATTCATGATGTTGTTTGTCCAACAATTTACTGAAATAGATCATGTGCACGAGGAAATGCTAAGGAAGAAGGAGGAGCAAGATCGAGAGAAACCTCAGCATCAGCTTTTTCGCTTTCCTCATATGGGAATGTGGACTAAATTGTGGCCTAGCATCTAGAATTTTTTGGATAGGGTTAATAAAATTTGAATTGAAATATTATTATCTTTGCAAACTATAGTTTCTTACAGGGAACATTTGATTTACAATGTGGAATTGACAACTTTCTTGTATGCCAATAGATGGATTTGTTCTTATTTTCATCTAATTCATTCTCTGATGGTTTATGTTGTAGGCATGCAAGTTGTATGAACTACATGTTTATACAATGGACAACAGAGTTTATGCCACGGATATGGCTAAAGCACTTGATCCCACAGGAACTTTAATTGCAGGACGTAATATTTCAAAGGGTGATTAGGACGACCTAGATGGAGATGATAAGCTACCTAAAAGTAAATATCTAGACGGTGTTTTGGGAATCCAATTTTCAGTAGTAATTATCGATGATTCTGCAAGGGTTTGGCATCATCATAGACATAATTTAATTTTGGTGGAAAGGTAAGTTCATTTCAATTCATTTCCAGTGTCCAATCAAGACCTTACAAATGTTAATTTTTGTCTTTAAAAATTGGTAGTTAAAGATATATGTGATTGTTCCTAAGAACTTGGAGACTACCATGTATGGGTACATGTATTTTCCCTGTAGTAGGCGCCAATTTTGATTGACGGGAAGGTCACTATTATAAGCAGACATTGATGAGAGGCCAGAAGATGGAACACTAGCATCTTCTTTAGCGGTGAGATGCTAAAATTAATCTATAACAAACATTGCTTTTGTGACTTCTCACAATTTAGAGATATTTCCTGAGTTCACCGTATGGTCGCATTTCTAACACATATACCCTGCAATTCAAACACAGGTGATTCATAAAATTCACCATAATTTTTTGTCCAACAAACAGTTGCATGAAGTGGATGTCCGGGAATTTCTTGCAGCTGAACAACAAAAGATTTTAAAAGTTTGTAAAGTGGTTTTCAGTAGGGTTTTTACAGTTGGAGAAGCGCAGCCGCATCTTCACCCT
Source organism: Pinus albicaulis (assembly GCA_034641835.2). Classification (NCBI taxonomy): domain Eukaryota; kingdom Viridiplantae; phylum Streptophyta; class Pinopsida; order Pinales; family Pinaceae; genus Pinus; species Pinus albicaulis. The sequence goes on along the minus strand of CM076575.1, from coordinate 615,895,032 downwards.
TTGTGGCAGATGGCTGAACAATTTGGTGTAGTATGCACAACACAAATTGATGATGAAGTGACTCATATTGTAGCCCTTGCCCCTGGGACTGACAAGGTATGCATTTTACCTTTTTTCAAGTCCAATGCTGGAAACTCACAGAATCATTGGCAGTAGTTCCAACATTCCAAGTCAATAATTTCAAAAAATATTCCCAACCCTTGGTCAAATCATTCAATTAGTTTCCCAAACCATGCCATTATAACTTATTCAAGTCAAATTGTTCCCAGTTCATATACATTGAACCCATAAACCAATCTAAATAGAGAAGATGTGCTTCAACAAAAACACATGAATGTAGAAGGTGGAATACACATGGTAAATGCAACCCAAAAAGAAAATCAACTTACAGCTCAAGAATAGACAGAACCTAGAAAGCATAAGTCTTCCATTTGCAATATTGATGCTAATTCACTTCTAGACAATTCCTTCAGTCCTATCACACAAATCTCTATTATTTTGGACTCTTTAATCAACAATGGTAGTTGTCTCTTAAGAGTCTTTGCCAGAGTCAATAAATATAAAGAAGCAAACAAGAGAATGTGGATCTGAGTCATTTTGCTTCATTCTTCCAACAACAAATCATAATTGCAGAGAATGTTGCCACTGTTGTAACACTCGACAAGGGAATTGTCATACAGAGATTAAGGAACTAAAATTGAAAAACGTCTATTAAGGATACTTTGATAAATTTTCAAAAAATATAAATGGTCATAGGGCATTGCTTCAAGTTTCAACAGACCTTGGATATTCCTCACATGGAACTTTAGGACTATATTATCAAGGAGGAGTGGATATTTGGAGGCCATGTCTTGCTTGGTCAATTGAGACCCTAACAGACTCTTGAAAGAAAATGAATTTTTACTTTTGAAGACCAACCACACCATTACTCGGCTCATGTAATCACCCAATTCTTCTTATAAAGATACAAGGAAATTCCATATTTCCTAGCATATGCTAAATTTATTGAATGATTTGGATGATTGATAGTGTGAGAAAAGTTTCTGAATGCAGAGGAGGAATATCAGCAGGAGGGTAGGAAACAACTTTCTACCACTCTTGCAATCACCCTAGAAGACTTAGCACATGATGACATGGGTATCATGCCATGCCTTTTTTCTACACTGGAAAATGGAAATTCAACCAACATATGACAAAATCCTGAGCGCATATGGAGATAATGCACTAGAATGTAGTTCTAGTTTTCCTGAGAATGAGAGTAATAAGACACTCATAAATGAAGGGAAATCTTGAATATCCCTTAAGTTTCAAGATACCAACACTCCTATCTGTGACTTTGAATATGGTAGAAACTTTGGCACACTTAATTATGTGCATCTCCAATCAACATTGCCTATTAAATTTGAACATAGCAGTGCAAGATTTGATATTTTCCTTTGATAGTCATCCTACATATGACATGGACTCTGATGAGTAATAAAAGAAGGTTGATCATATCAGCAAGCTGTTTTTTGAACCATATGAGACAAAGGCAGAAAGGTCCATTCCATTTGTTGAAGGAATCCTTATTGAAGATGAATAGTCTTGTCATATTGAAAGAACCAACCAATATCTAGGAAAACAAGAGGACTCATGCAAACCCATAATTGATTAACTACACAGTGAGCAAAATCATTTCCAGATTTGTCTCTTATTGTTCATAGGTATGATAATTGATCTCCAAAGGAGTTCCTTATCCTAACTATAAATTATATTCGGGTAGATTTAATTTCTCATATAAAACAACTCCCTGTCTACAACACTAATTTTCATGACCAGCATAAAATTTTTCCTATGTTTGATCCAGAAACATTGGAACTTACGAACTTGAGGATTACAATGGATCTCTGGCTTGAAGAAGTCAAGTATTAGCTCCCCTCAGATTTCCTTGAATAGTGTCTGCCACAACATGATGCTATATTTATCAATACCCTAGCTGTCCAAGAGTATTCCCATCTTGAATATGGGATCCTAAAGCTCGCTAAAAGGATCCCAGAAAAATGCCCTAATCTAAGCCTAATATATCTGAATGTTTCATTCATGAATATGGGGTCACAACAAAGTTACTAAGAGAAAGACCTGCAACAAATTTATGGATGATTTATTAGTAGGCATAGGGTTGAGCAATGGAAGGTCATTATTCATAAAAAAACACCCAAATCCATACTAGAGTGATGAAGTTGATAATTTAGTGAAGACAAGAATGTCTCAGAGCTTAAGCATACCACAAATTCCAGCACTCCAGGGACAAATGAATGAAGCCATCAAACTATTGCTTGCAAGGTTTCAAACTTCAAGTTAATATCCTTTAGATTCAAGACACAGAGTGCAGAGACTAAAATGGTTACCAAAAATTAGTATCCCTGGGAAAATAAGATGGTAGGAACTCCAAATGGTTATAAATTAGCTCAATTAAAAAGAAGCTTCACAAATAGGAAGCTATTTGTGTTTCAAGTTACCTTACACGTTCCAGAAGGGGTCTTACAGTTATAATGGGGATAAGGCAACATATTCACCCAATTTGAATGAGTTTTCCTTTCATACTAGTATGTCACTCAACACCTTTGATTATTATTTCCAGATAAATAATCTCAAAGACTCCCCTCACACATTAGGATGTTATAATTATTAATTCCAAGAAAAATGAAGAAAGATCTAATTCATTTCCTAAAAAAATGAATGACAAGGTAGAAGGACATACCAAGCCTTAAAAATTGACCCTGGCCAAAGCGACGAGTTGCCCTAGAAACACCATATTATTGACCTGACTAAGTCTGGGTCAGTCAAGTCCAATGTTGGAAACTCATAGAATCTTTGGCAGTAGTTCCAACATTCCAAGTCAATAGAGCCAAACACTATTCCCAACCCTTGGTCAACTCATGCAATTAGTTTCCCAAACCATGCCATTATAACTTAGTCAAGTCAAATTTTTCCCAATTCATATAAATTGAACCCATCAACCAATCTAGATAGAGAAGATGTGCTTCAAAAAAAAAAAATGAATGTAGAAGGTGGAATACACATGGTAAATGTGACCCAGGAAGAAAATCAACTTACAGCTCAAGAACAGGGAGAACCTAGAAAGCTTAAGTCTTCCATTTTCAATACTGACGCTAATTCACTTCTAGACAAGTCCCTCAATCCTGTCACACAAATTTCTATTATTTTGGACTCTTTAATCAACAATGGTAGCTTTCTCTTAAGAGTCTTTGCCAGAGTCAATAAATGTAAAGAAGTGAACAAGAGAATGTGGATCTCAGTCATTTTGCTTCATTCTTCCAACAACAAATAATAATTGCAGAGAATGTTGCCACTATTGTAATACTCAACAATGGAATTGTCATACAGAGATTAAGGAACTAAAATTGAAAAATGTCTATTAAGGATACTTTGATAAATTTTCAACAAAGATAAATGGTGATAGGGTATTGCTTCAAGTTTCAACAGACCTTGGATATTCCTCACATGGAACTTTAGGAATATATTATCGAGGAGGAGTGGATCTTTGGAGGCCATGTCTTGCTTAGTCAATTGAAGACCCAAACAGACTCTTGAAAGAAAATTAATTTTTACTTTTGAAGACCAACCACACCATTACTCGGTCCTTGTAATCACCCAATTCTTCTTATAAAGATACAAGGAAATTCCATCTTTCCTAGCATATGCTAAATTTATTGAATGGTCAAGAAATGTTTGACTTATGAAATCTGACATTCCAATAATAATGGATCAATTTACCTGGATTTTAGGAAATCGTAAAATATTAATATTTGGAAGAATAACATCATGGGTCATCAAATGCTTGACTCTCAAGGATCTCACTCCTTTAAAGATATCATTGGATAGCAAGGAGAAAATTCCCTCTTTGACATTTATTCATGGGACGGAGCTTTGGGATTATTGAGAGGGTCGGATTTTGGGGCTCCACCTTCACACTTGTTGCATTTGGTGGCCTCAATGGAACAAAAATTTCATGGTTTTCCCCTTAAGAACCTAGAGGAATCAGGCTATAGCGGGTGGGGTTTAGCTGAGTATCCAGTTAAGCAGAGCTATGCCCAACAACTTTCTCATTGTTCACTTCCCCACAAAACCTCAATTTTGGAGAAAAATATGGCATTCAGATGCCTTGCCAAAGATTAATATTTTCTATTGGACCCTATCTTATTACAACATATTAACCTCATAAAATATGAAAAGGAGAGGGATCCAGGGTCCCTCCTAGTGTGCTCTTTGCCTTTAGTTTGGAATCTTCTCATTGCCTATTTTTGGATTTCCATTTCACTATGGCGGCTTGGTTAGTGGTGGTAAATGGCCTTGAGAGTTGTTTCAGTAGTCAATTCACTGAAGCAACTATTTTGGATGTGTCATAATCATTACTTAAGGTCCTTTCATTGCAAGGCTCTTTTGAAAGGGTCTAGTTTGCATTGTCTAAATTCACATGTTGGAAATCTGGCTGGCAAAAAATCATGCCATCTTCCAAATAGATGATGAGTGAAATGGAGATGGTGGAAATTAAAGCTAAAGAACTACTATCTAAACATATTAATTCAAAAGGGATTAAATTCACTCCAGATCAAGATCTAGACATGTAAGAACTTCAATTGCTAGATCAATTTAATTTTAAATATTCTTGTTCTTCTTCCCGACCCAAGGACCTAGGTAAGTATGTCCAAAATCATGTTGGCAGCTTCATATAACTCCACAAGAATTTCATCAGTGGAGTCAGACTCAAAAAGCCTTCATTTTTGTTTTGATGGTGCCTTGAAACAAAACCCTGAACTAGCAGGATTCGATGGGGTTCTCATTAGTCTAAGAGGGAAGATAGCATGCCCCTATGGTGTTGCAAATATCGACATTGGGATATAGGAAACTCGGTCCTCCTCAAGACAAGAGAATTCCATGTTTTATGTAATAGTTCTCACAATTAATATACAAATGAATTATATCAAATCTAATCATCTCAATATACTCGATGGCCTTCTTATGTGTAAGGGAAATCTGATCCTAGTTGAACCTTCAATTCATTAAATATTAATACACAATATTATTACACCAAATTCTACAACATAGCTTATCTAGAATATGGTAGACAAAATACACAATAATGATGCATACAACCCTTGATTACAGCATTGATGTTTATAACAAGGCATTTCAGCTCAAAAATCTCCTTTTCCATCCTCAACTAAACTCTTTTCACATGCAGATGTCATTACTGTCAGCCTGAGAGAAGGGAATTTTGACCAAACCCTGTTACGCAGTGTTCCAGGTAATTGCCCTACAATCAATACCATGTTATTTAGATGGAGTTTGAGATGCTCGACATTTGCACTCTTGCATATGCCTATTAAAAAGCTAGGTTAGCAGAGGCTACAAACAATTGGAGGAAGATTAATAATGTTGTTGCCACTAATTCCAATTAAGGAAAGGTGACCATTGCAAAATATGGTAGGACCATCAATCCATTCAACAAAATTTTGTAGCAGAAGACCAACACCACATTAAGGAAGACAAATTTTCCCTTTTATCACTATCGATGGTGCAATGGACATTCCAAAGATGGATTTTGGTCACTACATTATAGAGAAGCATCAAATTTCGATCATGATAGAGTAAGGAGTGACATAGATATCAATATCTAACAGTGTGATGGATTGCATCTCTATGATGGAAATTGTACATCCTAGTTACACAAAGAGTTGGAAACTATTCTCCACTAATATCCAACTCAGGAAGGATCTTGTGACTTTGGTGTTTGAAACTGTGTTAGAGCCTCAATCTACCTTAGGCTGAAGGAAGGTAGAGTTCAGGATAACACCAAACCATGCTCAGTCTGGTAGCTAGCCCTACTAGAACAGGAGAGGGCTCTCTCCGGGTCAATCTCAAGAAAAATGTATCAATAGGGCTTGATATGACTGAAATGAATGCTAATTTTAGGCTAGGTATATAAATCAAGGAGTTTGAAATGATTTTCGGGGTTTTTTGTCGGAAACAAGGGAAAGGCAATTTTGGGCTTGGGGATGAGGCCAAATTCTTGCAGAGTTCAAGTTGGGGCAAGGAAGGCAATGACTTTGATGTCTTAGATTGAATGAATGGATAGAAAAGACTGTTGAGGAGCTGAAGAGGGCAAGAGGCTACAATGATTCTCTTCAAACAGAAGAAAACATATAAAACTAAACAAAAGTTTAAGGCAGAGCACCAACAAACTAATGAATTCTACCTTAGTCACTCATTTGTTTAATTTCAGAAGCAAAGAGAAGGAAAATGGCATACATAAAACATTAATGAACTCACAATTACATGGAAAAAAACACTATCAAAACTCAGATCCACAAGGATCCCAACAAGTGCTGCAAAACCCTAGTCTTTCCTTTGCCAAAAAATGTTGAAATGAATATACAATGAGGTGCCAAACTATTCCCAAGAATCCAACCCTGAAAATTTCTCAGAAAATACAATATATAGACGAGTCTAAACCCTTCCACATGCCTCTAGGGGTCGAGCTCATCCTTCTAGGAGCTATTTCAACCAATTCTAAACTAGGAACTGAAATCTAGGCAATCAAACAACTTGCCTCTATATGGTAGGAAACTGATTCATTCAGTTAATTTTCACTTTTTAGTGAATGAATCCTCTAGAACAATTAAAAATGTGCCAAATTTACATCATGGTCATGAAATTACATCAAGGTAGATCAATAGTTACATCAAAAAGTAAAACTAGCCAAAAGTAGGCGAAATTCTGAGTTGTGGAGTGAAAAATGAGCCAAATTCCTCTATGGGCCGCGCCCAAAAACTCTATGTATAGCACAACTTTGGAGCTGTTTTTGAGGCACTTTGCTAAGTCCAAATTGAGCTCATAATAGCTCGTTGGAAATCCCTACCTGTCTAATTTCCAACCCAAGTGGAATTTCTGGATTTGGATGTCATTTTCCCCTCCAAAGCTTCAATCTCCCAAGACTGGTTCCTGTGTGTGTAAAAAGTGGCAGAAAGGCCATTTTCAAGGTGTTTTTGACCCTTTAGGCCACCCAGAACTTGATGAAATCCTTAGGCCATTCCTGAGCATGCATAAATTTTCATAAAAAATCCAAAAATGTCAATTTTTCCTCCAGAAGATGTCCCAATCATAAGCGCGCGCAAGGTGGCGCTACGCGTATGGCAGGAAAACTTGTTTTGTGACCAAAATTTCAAAATTAACAAAATTTTCTCCAAATCTGCTGAAATTTGGACTGAAAGTCCCTCATCAAGTATCATGCTCAGCCAAATATGCTTCGGCCAAGATTCGGAGTCGATCCTCCCTCTTCTGACGTTTTAGTGCCCTCCTTAGCCTTGCTTTCAGGATTTCATGCGCGCTTTGCAAACATGTGTGCGGGCCCAATAATGGTGTTTCATGTGCCTAAGCATGTCCTTGTCCTTATTCGCCTTTTCCAACAACTTCTCAAGATGAGTATTGACCTTTGTAAGCCAAATTTCTCGCTCAAAGGGTGTCATGTCACCATGTCTTTTTCGGGCCAATTCCTGGTCTTCACGGAATTTTTGCAACTCCATGAGTGTCTGCTAATCCTCCAATTGTTTATTCCGCTGCTCCAAGTAATTTATAACCCACTAAGCTCTCTGAAATTTCTCGGTCAATGTGTCGATCTCATATTTCTGCTCCTAGATGATTTCCTTCAGCTTTGAGCTAGGAGAGCTCAAATCAACATCAATGAGTGTAAAATCAGTGTCTTGGCCTCCTGAAGGGCCCTCATCCTGCATAGGCCTCTTGCCTTTGTCCTGTTCCTATGCTGATGTCGAAGGCGAGACCCCTTCCACCCCAAGTGGAGATAGTACTCGCGCCGTTGATGAAGGTAACGAGACCCCTTCCACCCCGGGTGGAGATAGTACTCGTCGTGCTGCTGCAAATAAGGCTCTGGTGCCTCTCTGATAGGTAACACATACTGGAACACTGATAGGCTCTGTCTCAGGACCCTCAAACTGATGTGAAGGCTCACCTGCACCATGAAAAATCTCCGGATTAGGGTGATGGGCTGTAAAAAGGTCATGAGCAATGAAGTCCTCCCATGCAATGCCCTGCAATCCAAGCTGATGTACAACAATGATCTTGATGAGTGCATAATGATAAATGTTGTTATGCTGATGCTCGGGAGTCTTCTTCTGCACAAGAGTAGTCATCCGCTCTATGTTTCGACACATGAAATATGGAATGTTCATCATCCTCACTCTTGTGAAATGCATCAATAATCGAATATGGTAAGCATAAAGGCGCGAGAACCGGCCCTCACAGCTGAAGTATCTGATGATGAGTTTTATCAATGGTGCATAGGACTCCTTCAAGAATATGAAAGGGAACACCCTGCTAAGCTGCCTCAGATAGCCAGGCCTGATGTATGGCTCGTAATGAACTCTATCCACCTGTTGTTTCTTATTCCACTTTTCACCCACATTAGGTATCCCGGTAGCCTGTGAAATGGTTTCTGGTGTCAAAGTGAAATTTACACCTGCAAGATTTACATGACTATCATGCAAATGTAATACGAACAAGCGAGCCAACTCCTGATGGTAACCAACTCTAGCAATCATCTCACAGTATTGATAGCATGACTACTGCTGAAAATAAGATATTGCAAGTGGGCAGTCTTGTAATTCAGTCAATGAGGTAGGCTCTTCTCTGACGTGCTTGCCACCTTTACGAGGCCTTCTTGGTACATTAAGCTCAGTGGTAGAGTCACTGTCTTGCTCATAAGATGAATCTATGTCTGTCATGGTGTTTGCAAGTCTATACCAAATGTATGTTTGGTTTGTTAAAAATGAGGAAAGAGAACTTGGTGTTTGTTTTCAATGCCAAATGTGCCAAAGGGAAATGAGGGATTGTGAGGAATATGGAACAGTGGGAAAAGTGGAGTTATGAAGTGAAATTAAGGTGTAATAACAGTCACTTGACTGTTGGGGATTGGGGATTTTGGGAATTTATAAGTGAAATGAGAGAGGGAGAGTAATAAGTAATAGTAGGGTTTAGGGATAGGGAAAATGGGAACAAGGGATATAAGTGGTTTTGGGATAGAAGGGAATAGGGGAGGGACTATGATAATTGCAAAACAGTGAAAGGAAGTAAACCAATGGAGAAGGTAATGTTTGGCACAAAACTATTTTTTAAACACCAATTTTAAAACCCTAAGGAGCAGATTTGGATATGAATATAGGGTTTATATTTTCACCATTTAAACTTTCAAATTTATCCCTCCAGCAACACCCAACACAAGCTAAAATCAATAGCCAGAGCTTACAAACTTACTTGGAGCAGAAGAAGTGGAGTTGTTTTGGTTTTTGATGAAGCCGTGATGAATTTCTGCTTGGAGGCTCTGTGTGCCGCGCACACACCCAGTGCGCCACACCGGATATATGCGCTGCACCAGATCAAATCAACATTGCGGAAAATGGCTATGTGCGCTGCGACATACCAATGCGTCGCGCCTTCTCCCAATGCGCCGCGCACACTCCAAACACATAGTCTCAGCTTCAAACTCACAATTTCGCCCTTCCACAATTGCAATCGACTTCTTTGATATCTCTTGAGTGCAAATGATTTGATGAACATGGAAATATCGTGTATAGTCATGGATTTGATTTTTTGTTTTGCAAAAACCCACTTTCTTATGTTTTAGCTTTGGCACTTTTTTCACTTTTAATACAAACTCTGTTTTTGTTTCCACTCGGACTTTTTGACTGAAATGATGAAACACTTGTCTATTTTTTTGGCAGGGATGATTGGCATCTGATTTCGGCAATGAAGACCAGGGCTGCACCTGAAGATTTGTAGAACTTGAAAAACCTTAAAAATTACATATTTATTACAAAAAATAAATTTGACGATTTATTCTTCAAAACAGAGTTTTGAAGAAGAATCATTCTCAGCATTATTGATGATGAAAATTTTGGACTGAAAACTTATTAGAAACATCCTCCTGTGCCTGCTGGCATTATTTGACATTGAAGACGAAACCCTAGACCTAATGACTGAAAAGACTCTTTGCTGACCAAAGACCATCCATGACTATGAATGACTGTAAAATTGACTTTGATGAATTTTGATGAACTTTAATGATCAGACACAAACCAGCAGATACATGACATGAGGGAAAATGAGAGACAAGATCCTTCCGTCAGATAATCTATGCTTCTAATGGAATGCAACTGATTGGATGAATGAGATACCTAAAATGAAATGCAACAAAGAGTTTTTGATCTCTGACGGAGGTATAACCAGACCAACTCTAACATTGGCTCCAATGGGGATGGTAGCTCCTTGGAGGTGCCAAGAACTACAGATCTCTGAGAGAGTAGGCAGTGCCTTCGTCCATTGGGCTATGGATTCCATTATTTCGAAAAAGCAACAGAAGACTGTTGATTGATTTATTGACTGAAAATCTGACTCAAACTGACTCAACTCTAAAACTGAAATAATTGAAATACTGACTCGACAGACTCAAACCAAAACTGAAATCCTTCTTCAGAATTATAGCCTTCACTTCGGGCCCCAAACTGAAGAAAAGATCACAGTACACACTTGCAAATAAAATGAAAGAAATGGTATGTACAATGACAATGTGATCAGCAGAAAACACCTTAGAAGTGGTACCGCTTGAGCAGCCGACCATTGACCGGCCCTCCTGGACAATCTTCCCCGTTCATCTCCTTCGGAAGAAAAGTGTTTTGACCTCGATATGCAGCAATCCTAAAGGGACCTTTCAAGATATTTTCAAACTTACCTTGCTTACCTTGATCCTCATTTCTGGCATCCCATTTCAGCACTACCTCCTCCAATTGGAATTTGTCCACCTTCGCTTTCCTGTCATAGATCCTCTTGATTCTCTCCTACAACTTGAATGTGTTCTGAAAAACTTCATCTCTCGTTTGTTGCAAATGAATCATCTGATTTATTCTTCTCTGCATATGGTTTTCTTCACTGCCAGCTTCCTGAAGAAGCTTGACCACCGGAACAGCAAGAGAGGTAGGAAACACTGTGTCTACTCCATAAACTAACTCAAAGGGGGACATACCAATGGATTTTTTCTGACTTACTCGGTCAGCCCATAGCGCATTGACCAGATTCTTATGCCAACTCTTCTTGTTTATTTATAGCAACTTTTTAATGATGTTGACTAAAGATTTATTGGAAGACTCCGCTAATCCGTTGCCCCAAAATGATTTTATACTTGTCACAAAACTCAATCATCTTTCTTGATTTGAAAGCTGCTGCATTATCAGTGATCAATTTATTCGGGCAACCAAAGCGAGACAAAATGTTATTCTCAAGGAAATAAATGATTACCAAATCTGTAGCTTGCCTGGTGGGAACTGCTTCAATCCATTTTGTGAAATAATCTGTCGTTGTTAGGATCCATCTATGCTGTCCTGAAGAAGGAGGATGGATCTCCCCAATGAAATCCAAACCCCACTGCTGAAAAGGGGCGCTTACCTCAATAGGCTTAAGCGGCAAAGGTTGTAATTTCTGTCTTCCTTCAAAAATCTGGCACTCATGGCAGCTTTTGACCATCTTATACACATCAGCAAACAATGTTGGCCAATAGTATCCCGCTCTCAAAATCTTATTGGCTGTTGTTTTCCAAAAAAGGTGACCCCGACAATCTCCTTTATGGAAATCCTCCATTACCTGCTTCGCTTCTTCTTCCACCAAACAATTCAACAAAACAACACCAGGATCTTTCCAATAAAGTGCAGAATTCAAAATACAAAATTTTGTAGCCTTCAATTTTAGTGTTCTACCTTTGTTTTTAGTCATGCCGGGCGGTGGTGACAAATTTTGAAGAACATACACAATATCTGAATACCACGGAGAAGCAACAAAAATTTCCGATACCTGAAGTGGTGAATTGTCCTCATCCTCATCAGACATAGCAGCAATCAGATTTATGTCTAGTGCATGCAAATTCGATTCATCCATAAGCTTCGCCAGCCCCTATCCTTTGATAAGCTTCATGGGCTTTATCTCCACATCGTACTCCAGAAAAGCTACAATCCACTTGCCTCATCTTCCTTCCAGATCAGTTTGTACTAAAACATCTTTCACGGCAGCGTTAGGAACATAAGCCAAAATATGAGAATGTAGAATGTATACCCGGAAATCCTTTAATGCTTTTACTAGTGCCATAGCTTGCTTCTCAATGATGTTATATGTCAAGGTTGCATCTCTTATAGTTTGACTAAAAAAAGCTATTGGCCTCTCATGCTCATCTCGTTTCTGCATGAACACAGCTGCCATGGTATGCTCTGAAGCAAATGAAAACAAAATAAAATCTTGGGTGTAATCCGAGCTGATTAAAACTGGAGCTGAAGATAGTGCCAACTTCACCAAATTAAAGGACTTTACAACCTCTTCAGTCCACTTCACTTGGCTATCTTTTTTAAGCATGTTTGTAATCTCCCTTAGATGTTCAGCAAGATTAGGCACAAAGCGGCGTAAAAAGTTCATCTTACCATTAAAAAACTGAATCTCCTTCTTGTTCCGAGGAGGGTCAATTTGCTGAATTGCTTCTACACGTGTTGGATCAATACGAATGCCATCTTTTGAAATAATGTGACCAAGTAGTTTGCCCTCATCCATGGCAAACAAGCTCTTCTTCGGATTAAGTGACACACCATATTTTCTGCACTTTTGAAAGACAACTTTCAAGTGATACAGATGCTCTTCATCAGAATTGGAAAATACCGTCAAATCATCAAGGTATATAACAAGGAAAACATCCTTCTCATTCGCAAAAGCCATGTCCATCGCCTGCTGAAATGTCGCACCAACATTCTTTAAACCAAAAGGCATCCTGGCATAGTGGAAAGTTCCCCATGGAGTGGTGAACGCTGTTTTGTCTATGTCGTCCTCATGGACCAGTATTTGTGATCTAGGTGGATATTGGTGGCCACCCGCCTATTCCACTTGGGCCCCCACCATTGTCTCTTTCAGTTTTTCAGTTTCGGCATAACTTACTATTTTTAGCAGTTTTTCGGGTCCTGAACTTCCGGAGCCGTTTTGAGGCCCTAAACGACGTTTTTTGGGCATCGCGCCTCCAACGAATATAACTCTATTTCAAAATGAGATGATATTCGTGGTGAAAGTTGTAGTCCTCGGATACGACCGATCCGCATTTATGCAAGAACGCAACGAAATAAACACATAACCATAAATACAAGAGATAATCGAAATTCTTTTCGGGGTCGAACTCATCAGAAGGCATTCGGGCGTAATTGAAAACGCTCTCGTCTCCGCCTCCCGCTCACTCATCGACTTGCAACAACCATTTGAGATCGAGACAAAATGCCTCTGATCGTGCTATTGGGGCAGTTCTTACTCAACAGGGACATCCAGTGGCATATCACAGTGAGACATTGTCTGAGACAGTTCGCAAGTATCCCACCTATGACAAAGAAATGTATTCCATTGTGCAAGCCAGTCGACAATGGAAGCATTACATTTTGGGGAAGGAAAAAATCATCCACACAGACCACCGGCCCCTGCAGTCCATACAGACACAAGGGAAGTTGCAGAATGATCGCCATCAGAAGTGGTCCACATATCTACAACAGTTTCATTTGAACATTAAGTACAAGAAGGGCAGCACCAATAATGTTGCAGACTGCCTCAGTCGACCATCGATCGTGGCGCTCACCACTGTGCTCAAATCTTGTGGGCACGAGACTTCTGATTGGCCGCTTCTCTATGAGATTGACCCAGAATTCAGTCACACTTACAAGGCACTCTTGGGGGGTACGCAAGTTCCAAATTTTCACCTCCAAGATGCACTTTTATGTCACCTGGGACACCTTTTTGTTCCTTCAAGCGAGTGTGCCAAGATGATATGGGAAGCACACTACAGTTGCGTCGCTGGGCATTTCGGGGTCGAGAAAACAGTAGCAATACTACAGAAGTATTTCTATTGGCCGAACCTTCGAAATGATGTCAAGAAGCACATCAGATCCTGCACTGCTTGTGCCATTGCCAAACCGACCATCAAGAAGCAAGGCCTATATACTCCTCTACCTACCCCTAGTCGACCTTGGGAATCCATCTCCATGGATTACATGTCGGGGCTGCCTTCTACTAAGCAGGGAAATGACTGTGTTTTTGTGGTCGTCGACAGATTCTCGAAGATGGCCATTATGGCGGCCTGCAAGAAGAATATCACAGCAGAAGCCACTGCTAAACTCTTCTTTGAACGAGTGTGGGTGCACTTTGGGATCCCACAGTCTATCATATTAGATCGAGATAGCAGGTTCCTCAGCACATTTTGGTCTAGCCTCTGGTCAATGTTGGACACAAATCTCACCAAGTCCATAGCTTTCCATCCCCAAACAGATGGCCAGACAGAGGTCGCCAACAGAATGATTATACACATTCTGCGCATGTACAATTCAAAGCATCCACGCACATGGGACGAGAGCCTCCCCTATGTACAACATAGTTATAACAGGGCTCTCCATAGTTCAATTGGCCATAGCCCCTTTCTAGTGGGCTTGGGATTCCAGCCACTATGTCCCATTGACGTAGCCATGCCATTTGCAGCTGCTCAGGTCGATTCAGCTCATGTCCAGTCTAAAGTTGACAAAGCAAGTAGCTTCATCGAGCACATTCAACACATCTGCCAATAGGTTCATGATATATTGGACAGATCCAATGCAAAGTACAAGCAGCGCCATGATCAACACCGGGTGCCACACAACTTACAGGTGGGCGACAAAGTATGGCTACATTTGCAGAAGGAGCACCTCACTAGACCCCACCGCAAGCTTCGCCCGCTCCGATACGGGTCGTACACCGTCACCAAGGCTGTAGGGAAAAATGCCTTCGAGCTTAGTATTCCTCCATTCCTTGGTCTACACCCAATCTTCAATGTGGATCGCCTTCGTCCTTACTTCCCACCTCTACTAGACACCTCGGACATTGCAGAACAACTCACACCAACAGATTTGAACCCAGACTGCATGGAACAGGCCACCACAGATTGTATCATGGACATGCAAATCAAGCACACTCGCCAACAAAAGATCCAACTGTATCGGGTTGTCAAAGCTGGCCAACTCCTGCACCAAGGAAAGTGGTTCACCAGGGACCAAGTTCAGCAGAAATTTCCTCATCTCATGGAGGAACTTAACGCAATGGGGACCATTGCTTCCTAAGGGGGAGGAATGATCCAGGTGGATATTGGTGGCCACCCGCCTATTCCACTTGGGCCCCCACCATTGTCTCTTTCAGTTTTTCAGTTTCGGCATAACTTACTATTTTTAGCAGTTTTTCGGGTCCTGAACTTCCGGAGCCGTTTTGAGGCCCTAAACGAAGTTTTTTGGGCATCGCGCCTCCAGCTAATATTCATCGCGAAAGTTGTAGTCCTTGGATAGAGCTTTCTAATGATGTATCATGAGTGTCAAACGGAGATAGTATGCCAAAGTTACGTCCCTGGGAAGTTGAAACACCAATTTATCCAAACGGGGCCCATAGTTTTGGCACTTCATCTCCTAGGGTTAGGTTTTTGGATGTTTAGGGTTCTCCATTGTTTCTCAATAATAAATAGGCCCTCAAGCCTCATTGTAACTTAGTTTAGAGGCCAGTAGCCGCCACATCTCTCCTCAAAGATAGCTACCAGCGCCCTAGCTAGTTTTATTTCCATTCTATCTATAAGCCAATTTCAGTTCTTTGATATTAATGAAATGAAGTGTTATTTCCGCTGCATTTTTATATTTATGGTTATGTGTTTATTCTGTTTCGTTCCTGCATAAATCCGGATCAATTTGGTTATACCCGGAGTAACCATCGAGTAGTGACATACGAGATGCTCCAACTACTCGCTGAAGTATATGATCCATTTTGGGAAATGGATAATTGTCCTTCAATGACACCTTGTTCAGATTTCGGAAATCGATGCGTAACCGAATCTCACCTGTCTTTTTCCGCACTAGCACCAAATTGGAAATCCAATCAGAAAATCTGATGGGAATAATGATTCCTGCTTTGTACAACCTGTTTACCTCCTTCTCAATTGATGGCAGCAACTTCGGGTTGATTCTTCTTAGCTTCTGTTTGAAATGCTTCTGATTAAGCTTGATTGGAATAGTGTGCTGAATAATATTGGTATCATACGTCTTTAAATCTGAATATTCCCAAGCAAAAGCATCAGCAAAAGAAGACAACAAACTCACATATTTTTCTTTTACCTCCGGTGGCAATGCTTTTGACAATTTCACCATCTTTGGATTCTCAGTTGTTCCAATGTTCACCTCTTCAACTCCCTTTTCAGTTGGCCGCAAGGTTGGTTTTTCAGCAACATCATCCTAATCGAACAGCTCTTCTAAAGGTATCAAACCTTTAGGAATAACATTATCTTTCAGCTGCAACACTTCCATTTGATTGACTTGCACATCAGCTTCACCATCATCATTTTCTACATCAATTGAGGTATCTTTGAACTTACCTTTGTTTTTCAGAAATTCATTAATCTCATCATCATCTTGGAAAACTTGCCAACATCTTTGATTATCCGGGACGGTAGGGCGGTGCTTCACATGGATTTCAAACTTATTACTTGAATTCATTGTGATCTTCAAATTACTTGCTGCCTTAGCAAGTGCATCTGCAATTCCATTTTGAATGCGAGGAATACAATTCAAGGTATAATATGAAAACAACTTCAAAATATCAAGAACAACATTTTGGTAAGCCCGCATTCGGGGATGCTTTGTTTGGTATTCACCCTTCACTTACTTAATCACCAATTCGGAGTCGCCATAGACTGCAATTCTCTTAGCATTCAGCTTTCTAAGAATTTTTAGGCCAGCAATCAGAGCTTCGTACTCAGCCTCATTGTTCGAACAATCGAATGCTAGCTTGTAAGAACATACCCGTACATTGCTCGATACCTTGTTTGAAGCGGAAAAAGGACTGCGTACCCAAATACCAATTCCAACACCATCATTTCCCACTGCACCATCAAAATCCATGGTCCATAGACCCTCTTCATCATCTTCTAAGTGCTGAAATTGTGCTAGCTCTGTTTTTTATGCTTGTTGTCCACTATCTTTAGCTGATTGCTCAACCGTGCTTTCCGGTTTTTGCCTTTCTTTCTTCAAAACTTCTCTGAAATTCTCGGTAATCTCTGGAATATCTTCTGCTTGAACTAACTGACTATCTACATCATTGAAACTATCGACATACAAAACAAAAGACTCTAAATCTGTATGTACATAATTAATCAAATGATTAACCGGTTTCTCCTTGCTTGTAATCATGTACTTCATTTTTTGTTCCCGGTACAACTTTCTCATTTAGCCAAACACAGGAATCGTTGCATTGGAGAAATCTAATTGTAATTTCCCTTTCAATTTTGCTCCCCAAGATCTGGAAAGTAGCATACCAAATCTAGGAATTTCTGCCACAACTACGTCCATCAAAACATTCTTTGTTGGAATCTGATCCAAACTAACAACCAAGTATTTAATGAGCCCAATACATCTCACTCTGCTAGAATCAAATGAATAAAGATCATGGTACTTCCTAGTGATGTCCAAACCCAACTTCTCCATGATTGCCTTCGGCATAAGATTATGGGAAGCGTCGGAATCAAACATGGCATTATGCAATACAAACTCATGCAATCGAAGACTGATATAAAAACTTCGTTATCTGGAGACTCACCATCTAAAGCTGGTCCAAATATTAGTTCAGGTTGATCATCTTCAATATTCACCATATCAGACATAGGATCGAAATTCAAAATTTTAGAAACTTGATCTCTATAACTGTTGTTCTTCATTATTTCAGTCAAGGGAATGGATACCTTTAATTTAGAAATCTCATTCTCCAAACTAAAGGCTGAAGTATTTTCGATCTCTTTGGCTGGAACATCTTTCTTTTCAGCCTTCTCCCTCGATGTAATTGGCGGATTTGATTTTTCTGCTAATGATGAGTTGGTGGCAGTGGGATCAACTATCTCTTTTGCTTTCTTTTGTGCAACAGGTGAATCATTTTTAGGTGCTGAAACTTCCTTTCTCTTTTGGATAGGGTTGACAGGCACATCTCTGTTTCTAAGAGAATATTGCTTCTGCTGGGCTGACAAGGCATTCATATAACCTCTCTGATACTCATCCGACTCTTCCTCAAGAGCTGCATCATTGGCCAAGATAAAATCCTCATCTCTTTGTACAGCTGAACTTTCTGCATACTCCTCATATTCGGTGATATAAATGGGAAAATCATTAGGAGTAAAGAAGTGATTTTCCTCCCCTACTACATCATCTTCATCATCTGAATCCTGACCAACAAAATTCTGCTGAAGAGGTGTCTTTACTTGCTGCTGGACTGCTAGTTCTTGTGCTCGCTGCTCTCGTTGTTTGATCATGAATTGTGGTTGCTGCTGACCACCGAAATTGGGATTTCGGATCTGCGGTTCGGGCTTATCAAGTGTCATTCTTTCAATCATTTTTTCCACCTTGCGGAGTAGCTGATCTGATGTAGAAGCTTCTTCCTTTATTACGACTTTCTTCTCAGCTCTCAATCTAGCTCTCTTTTCATTCAAATTTTCCTCAACACTCACTGCAATCTTCTGCATGTCCTATAAGGTGGGCGGATCTCTTTCTCATAATGAATAGGCCATGTCCGGATCAAAACCATTGGGAAACTTAAGCAAACCTGACTTCTTAGATGGCCTCAAATCATCAGGAATAGCATTATAAACCGCATTAAATCTGATAATATAGTCTTGGACGGACTCACCAATATTGCGCTTGATCTTGGTATATTCAGAAGTGATTTGAAGAGGATCTTTCTTTATTTCCCACTGATCTAGAAACTATCTCTAAAGCTCAGCCAATGTAGCAATACTTCTAGGCTGCAAAGCTCTGAACCACTTACGTACCTCACCTCCAAAAGTTTGCACAAACAGTCTCATAGTGACATTTTCTTCATCAATTTCACAGAGATCAAAGAAGTCTGTCATTCTATCAATATGTTGCTGAGCAGGAACACTCTGAGGAGTTCCATCAAACAATGGGATCTTACTCTGATAATCAGCGGGCATGGCATCCAAGTTCTGGGGCAAGACAAGAGGTGCAAATCTAGCGGCCATTGCTCTTGGTGGATTTATAATCTGTCTTGGAGAAACAGGTGGAGTAGGAGTAGTAGATGTACGAGGTGTATGTGGTGGAGATGGAGGAGGAACTACTGTAGATTGCTGATCAGAGATAGATGGTTGCACGGGAATGGTAGGAATGAAAGAAGGCTCGGTGTGAACTTGTGAATCAAAAGTAACTGCTAATGGACCAAGAGTTTCAGAAGCAGATTCGATAAACTCAGGAATATTCGTTGCCACAATAGAGTTTTGAGTGTTCAAGATGTAACTATCAATGGATCTATTAGCTTGTTCAACCTCAAGATACTTGATAAACTCGGGATTTATGACAGTAGAACCAGTAGCACTTTCAGACTTAGTTTCAAACAACGACAACTCGAAATGATCATCAAACTCAATATCTTCAAGGAATTCAAATACAATAGGGCATGAATGAGATTTAAACAAAGGGATCACGAGACTTTCTCAATGGAGGATTCTTGAAATCAGATTTGGATTCTCATACACTGGAGGTGGATCGGGATCCGGATTTTCTCTAGTATGTCTTCTGGAAGCCAGTGTGTTGATCTATTCAAAAATCAAAGGACAAAACCAACTTGTTTCAGCCTATCAAATTCTAGACTCAATCACCCAAAAGTCCAGAACGATCTGATATACTGGGGTAATTCACAAGCCAAGTGTCACGTTCACAAGCTAGACCGAAGATTGATTGAAGCAATGTTTATCTACTTCCGCTAATGCAAAGAAAAAGCGTTTCGAAGGCTACCTGGCATAACTTCAGGCTCCGTCTGTAGCTTATGAAACAAATAACACAAACAAGCAAACCATTTTCTTCCCTAGTACGGTCGCCAGTATGTTAGAGCCTCAATCTACCTCAGGCTGAAGGAAGGTAGAGTTCAGGATAACACCAAACCACGCTCAGTTTGGTAGCTAGCCCTACCAGAACAGGAGAGGACTCTCTTCGGCTCAATCTCAGGAAAAATGTATCAATAGGGCTTGAGATGACTGAAATGAATGCTAATTTTAGGCTAGGTATATAAATCAAGGAGTTTGAAATGATTTTGGGGGTTTTTTGTCGGAAACAAGGGAAAGGCAATTTTGGGCTTGGGGATGAGGCCAAATTCTTGTAGAGTTTAAGTTGGGGCAAGGAAGGAAATGACTTTGATGTCTTAGATTGAATGAATGGATAGAGAAGACTGCTAAGGAGCTGAAGAGGGCAAGAGGCTGCAAGGATTCTCTTCAAATAGAAGAAAACATATAAAACTAAACAAAATTTTAAGGCAAAGCACCAGCAAACTAATGAATTCTACCTTAGTCACTCATTTGTTTAATTTCAGAAGTAAAGAGAAGGAAAATGGCATACATAAAACATTAATGAACTTACAATTACATGGAGAAAAACACCATCAAAACTCAGAGCCACAAGGATCCCAGCAAGTGCTACAAAACCCTGGTCTTTCCTTTGCCAAAAAATGCTGAAATGAATATACAATGAGGTGCCAAACTACTCCCAAGAGTCCAACCCTGAAAATGTCTCAGAAAATACAATATATAGACAAGTATAAACCCTTCCCCATGCCTCTAAGGGTCGAGCTCATCCTTCTAGGAGCTGTTTCAACCAATTCTAAACTAGTAACTGAAATCTAGGCAATCAAACAACTTGCCTCTATATGGTAGGAAACTGATTCATTCATTTAATTTTCACTTTTTAGTGAATGAATCCTCTAGAACAAGTAAAAATGTGCCAAATTTACATCATGGTCATGAAATTACATCAAGGTAGATCAATATTTACATAAAAAAGTAAAACTGGCCAAAACTAGGTGAAATTTTGAGCTGTGGAGTGAAAAATGAGCCAAATTCCTCTATGCGTCGCACCCAAAAACTCTATGCGTAGCACAACTTTGGAGCTATTTTTTAGGCACGTCCTGAAGTCCAAATTGAGCTCATGATAGCTCGTTGGAAATACCTACCTGTCTACTTTCCAACGCAAGTGGAATTTCTGGATTTGGATGTCATTTTCCCCTCCAAAACTTCAATCTCCCAAGACTGGTTCCTGTGTGTGTAAAAAGTGGTAGAAAGGCCATTTTCAAGGTGTTTTTTACCCTTTAGGCCACCCAGAACTTGATGAAATCCTTAGGCCATTCCTGAGCATGCATAAATTTTCATAAAAAATCCAAAAATGTCAATTTTTCCTCCAGAAGATCTCCCAGTCATAAGCGCACGCAAGGTGGCGCTACGCGTATGGCAGGAAAACCTGTTTTGTGACCAAAATTTCAAAATTGACAAAATTTTCTCCAAATCTGCTGAATTTTGGACTGAAAGTCCCTCATCAAGTATCATTCTCAGCTAAAGAAGCTTCGGCCAAGATTTGGAGTCGATCCTCCCTTTTCCGACGTTTCAGTGCCCTCCTTAGCCTTGCTTTCAGGATTTTCATGCGTGCTTTGCAGACATGTGTGTGGGCCCAATAATGGTGTTTCATGTGCCTGAGCATGTCCTTGTCCTTATTCGCCTTTGACAATAGCTTCTCAAGATGAGTATTGACCTTTGTAAGCCAAATCTCTCGCTCAAAGGGTGTCATGTCACCATGTCTTTTTCGGGCCAATTCCCGGTCTTCACGGATTTTCTGCAACTCCATGAGTGTCTGCTGATCCTCCAATTGTTTATTCCGCTGCTCCAAGTAATTTATAACCCACTGATCTCTCTGAAATTTCTCGGTCAATGTGTTGATCTCAGCGTTCTTCTCCTGGATGATTTCCTTCAGCTTTGAGCTAGGAGAGCTCAAATCAACATCAATGAGTGTATAATCAGTGTCTTGGCCTCCTGAAGGGCCCTCATCCTGCATAGGCCTCTTGCCTCTGTCCTGTACCTGTGCTGATGTCGAAGGCGAGACCCCTTCCACCCCAAGTGGAGATAGTACTCGCACTGCTGATGAAGGTAACGAGACCCCTTCCACCCCGGGTGGAGATAGTACTCGTCGTGCTACTGCAAATAAGGCTCTGGTGCCTCTCTTATAGGTAACACATACTGGAACATTGATAGGCTCTGTCTCAAGACCCTCAAACTGATGTGAAGTCTCACCTGCACCATGAACAATCTCCGGAGGAGGGTGATGGGCTGTAAAAAGGTCATGAGCAATGAAGTCCTCCCATGCAATGCCCTACAATCCAAGCTGATGTACAACAATGATCTTGATGAGTGCATAATGATAAATGTTGTTATGCTGATGCTCGGGAGTCTTCTTCTGCACAAGAGTAGTCATCCGCTCTATGTTTCGACACATGAAATATGGAATGTTCATCATCCTCACTCTCGTGAAATGCATCAATAATCAAATATGGTAAGCATAAAGGCGCGAGAACCGGCCCTCACAGCTGAAGTATCTAATGATGAGTTTCATCAATGGTGCATAGGACTCCTTCAAGAATCTGAAAGGGAACACCTTGCTGAGCTGCCTCAGATAGCCAGGCCTGATGTATGGCTCGTAATGAACTCTATCCACCTGTTGTTTCTTATTCCACTGTTCACCCACATTAGGTATCCCGGTACCCTGTGAAATGGTTTCTAGTGCCAAAGTGAAATTTACACTTGCAAGATTTACACGACTATCATGCAAATGTAATACGAACAAGTGAGCCAACTCCTGATGGTAACCAACTCTAGCAATCATCTCACAGTATTGATAGCATGACTGCTGCTAAAAACAAGATATTGCAAGTGGGCAGGCTTGTAATTCAGTCAAGGAGGTAGGCTCTTCTCTGACGTGCTTGCCACCTTTACGAGGCCTTCTTGGTACATTAAGCTCAGTGGTAGAGTCACTGTCTTGCTCATAAGATGAATCTGTGTCTATCATGGTGTTTTCAAGTCTATACCAAATGTATGTTTGGTTTGTTAAAAATGAGGAAAGAGAACTTGGTGTTTGTTTTCTATGCCAAATGTGCCAAAGGGAAATGAGGGATTGTGAGGAATATGGAACAGTGGGAAAAGTGGAGTTATGAAGTGAAATTAAGGTGTAATAACAGTCACTTGACTGTTGGGGATTGGGGATTTTGGGAATTTATAAGTGAAATGAGAGAGGGAGAGTAATAAGGAATAGTAGGGTTTAGGGATAGGGAAAATGGGATCAAGGGATATAAGTGGTTTTGGGACAGAAGGGAATAGGGGAGGGACTGTGATAATTGCAAAACAGTGAAAGGAAGTAAACCAATGGAGAAGGTAATGTTTGGCACAAAATTGTTTTTTAAAACACCAATTTTAAAACCCTAAGGAGAAGATTTGGATATGAATATAGGGTTTATATTTTCACCATTTAAACTTTCAAATTTCTCCCTCCAACAACACCCAACACAAGCTAAAATCAATAGCCAGATCTTACAAACTTACTTGGAGCACAAGAAGTGGAGTTGTTTTGGTTTTTGATGAAGCCGTGATGAATTTTTTCTTGGAGGCTCTGTGTGCCACGCGCACACCCAGTGCGTCGCGTTGGATATATGCACTGCACCAGAGCAAATCAACACTGCGGAAAATGGCTATGTGCGCCGCGACATACCAATGCGTCGTGCCTTCTCCCAATGCGCCGCGCGCACTCCAAACACACAGTCTCAACTTCAAACTCACAATTTCACCCTTCCACAATTGCAATCAACTTATTTGATATCTCTTGAGTGAAAATGATTTGATGAACATGGAAATATCTTGTATAGTCATGGATTTGATTTTTTGTTTTAAAAAAACCCACTTTCTTATGTTTTAGCTTTGGCACTTTTTTCATTTTTAATACAAACTCTGTTTTTGTTTCCACTCGGACTTTTTGACTGAAATGATGAAACACTTGTCTATTTTTTGGCAGGGATGATTGGCATGTGATTTCGGAAAATGAGACCAGGGTTGCGCCTGAAGATTTGTAGAACTTGAAAAACCTTAAAAATTACATATTTATTACAAAAAATAAATTTGAAGCTTTCTTCTTCAAAACAGAGTTTTGAAGAAGAATCATTCTCAGCATTATTGATGATGAAAATTTTGGAATGAAAACTTATTAGAAGCATCCTCATGTGCCTTCTGGCATTATTTGACATTGAGGACGAAACCCTAGACCTAATGACTGAAAAGACTCTTTGCTAACCAAAAGACCATCCATTACTATGAATGACTGTAAAATTGACTTTGATGAATTTTGATGAACTTTAATGATCAGACATAAACCAGCAGATACATGACATGAGGGAAAATGAGAGACAAGACCCTTCCGTCAGATAATCTATGCTTCTAATGGAATGAAACTGATTGGATGAATGAGACACCTAAAATGAAATGCAACAAAGAGTTTTTGATCTCTGACGGAGGTATAACCAGACCAACTCTAACACACTGGAAACCAATGAGACATCATCTCAAAAGCAGTGATAAAGAAGCATAATTGATGTCCAATCATGCATACTTAACCCTATCCCTTGGTTTTGCTTAGCAAGAACAAGTACCTGCTGAATGTCCATGTAAAAGTGGATGAAGATCCCCATATCGATAGATAATGTAGATGAAGTGGAGTTTAATGTTGTTTCATTCGATGTCTGTGATATGATATTCAACTATTCATATCTCTGGGATTGATATAGTGTATCGTCAATGCCTAAAAAGGCCTAGTCAAAAAAGGCCAAAAATACTCAGTGACCACACAAAAAATATCCAACTCCCTTGGTGTTAATTCAACCACTAAAGGCTAGAGGCTAATAAAAAGCTTCAATACATTTTGCTTTAATAGCCTTGTGAGCATAAGATAGTGCCACTCTCTAGTGGTCAACCAACAACAATAGCCCAAGGCCTTGTTGCATGCATATCCAGCACGTATGAGAAGTTAGAAGAACAAAATAAGTTGGACAAGTTATTGTAGCACTATTTCAAGTTGTTATGAGAACTACACAAGATGCCTCCAAGCCATGCAGTCCAACACATCAATGAGTTGCAACAAGTTTTTGTGCTATTGAATGAGTCATTGTGCAAGGATTTTTTGTTGGAAAACTAGGAGATCAAGAGGTAGATACGAGACTTAATAAATAATGGCCAAATATGAACCAACTCATTGCTTTGTGGATCTGTTATTTTTTGTTTCCAAAGAAGGATGACACATGGAGAATGTATTATTCTCTATTGAATATAAACACCATCAAGAAATGGTATTCATTGTCATGCATCGAGAACCTAATCGATTACATTCATGAAGGTAATTGTATTAGTAAGCTTAACCTAAAGTTTGGGTACAACTAAATCTATATCAAGCTCGAAGATATATGAAAGAAAACTTTTGAGCCACGACAAGGATTTTTTCAATGGTTGGTGAAGTTGTTCAATATAATTTGTGCCCCTATGACATTCACAAGGATATTGAACAAAGTGCTCACATTGTATCTTAACTATTTTGTGATTGTGTACTTGAATAACATACTAGTTTTTAGTAAAACTTGGGAGTACCATTTGAAACACTTGGATCAAATATTATCAGTATTATGAATAGAAAATGAATTAATCAATACAAAGCAACATACATTCAAGCATACAAAACTATTGCATATTATATTTTGCAAGAACCAAGATTGATTCAACATTTCTCTAAAAAAGATTTCAGCTATTGCCAATTGACCACTACTAAAGAACATTCACAACCTAAAAAGCTTCATGGAAATGGAAAATTATTTAAAGATATTTCTTGTGTAGTTTTCCGATGTCACGCACCCTCTTAATGCATTAAAATGAGCAATTCAATTTTAGCTAGGGAAATTCACAGCAAAGATTGTTCAAAGAGATCAAGTGTCAAATTGTGACTACTACTATTCTTTCCTTACCTTACATTCAACAAGCCCTCGATATCAACATGGATTCTTGGCAATAAGAGCCTAAAAGAACTAAATTATCTCACATAATAATCGTAAGAATTATAACAAGTGTTTTAGCTTTTGTTTCTCCCCTCGCGGATGACCAACCTTGAATGATTGGCAAGTTACAGTGGTCTGATATAGAACTGTGGTAGTCTGATCTAACCCTATAATGGCATCCATTTAGTGTGTTTTGTATCAAATTGCATGTTGTCTATTATTTGTTGCATTTGTTAGTGATTTGTGAGCAATCCTGAGCCTAATCTCATCATGTTGTCAACTAATATATACTTAGCTAGCTACATTGATTCATTTTTCATTAGCAATAGTATATTGAAGTCTGGTGCATTCTTTCTTGTGGCTAACAAATGTGGTTGCAGGTTTTCCTTCATCATTGGCAGAGGCAACATTGTATTTTGAAACCTAAAAATTGGATTTTGGTCACTAATCTTTCCATTGCAGGTATTGAAGGAAGGCCTCAAGGGGATCAGGGATTTTCTTTCACCATTTGTTGACTATCTTAAGAATAACCAGAACTGAAGCAAGCCTTACAGTGACATAATCACATTTAATCTAAGATAAAACACTCTAATAATACTCATTCATTGAAATATGAGCTATAAATGTCATTGCATGCATATTTGGGTGACTTGATTTCACTGTTAGAAGTCTGATATACTTGTTGCAAAGGTCTGATTTCAAGGTTGTAGTGGTATTTTCACTCTCCAGGTCTGGACGCAAGCATTTCAGATGCCTATACTATATTGTATACAGTCCAGGGCTAACAAGCTTGTGATTGCAGGGCAGCGTGAAAATATGGAAGGGATACATCACTAGTTTGAAGCCTAAACATTAGAATTTGAGGACTTGACTTGATATACCAACCTTTGGAGTAAGGTCGTAAGGCTCCAAGGCCTTGATCCTCTTCCACCCCTCATTATTTGTGGACTGTCATGTCATTTCAGATCTGAAGCATTTCATTTTAGTCCCTAATCATAACAAAACTAATGATAATAAGAGCCTAAAAACACTAAATTCTCTCACATAATAATCGTAAGAATTATAACAAGTGTTTTAGCTTTTGTTTCTACCCTCATGGATGACCAACCTTGAATGATTGGCAAGTTACAGTGGTCTGATATAGAACTGTGGTAGTCTGGTCTAACCCTATAATGGCATCCATTTAGGGTGTTTTGTATCAAATTGCATGTTGTCTGTTATTTGTTGCATTTGTTAGTGATTTGTGAGTAATCTTGAGCCCGATCTCATCATGTTGCGGACTAATATATACTTAACTAGCTACATTGATTCACTTTTCATTAGCAACAGTATATTGAAGTCTGGTGCATTCTTTCTTGTGGCTAACAATTGTGGTTGCAGGTTTTCCTTCATCATTGGAAGAGGCAACATTATATTTTGAAGCCTAAAAATTGGAGTTTGGTCACTAATCTTTCCATTGCAGGTGTTGAAGGAAGGCCTCAAGGGCTTAAGGGATTTTCTGTCACCATTTGTTGACTATCTTAAGAGTAACCAAACCTGAAGCAACCCTTGCAGTGGCATAATAACATTTAATCTAAGATAAAACACTCTAATCTAACTCATTCATTGAAATATGAGCTTTAAATGTCGTTGCATGCATATTTGGGTGACTTGATTTCATTGTTAGAAGTCTGATATACTTGTTGCAAAGGTATGATTTCAAGGTTGCAGTGGTATTTTCACTCTCCAGGTCTAGCCGCAAGCATTTCATAGGCCTATACTATATATTGTATACATTCCAGGGCTAACAAGCTTGTGATTGCAGGGCAACGTGCAAATCTGGAAGGGATACATCACTAGTTTGAAGCCTAAACATTAGCATTTGAGGACTTGAATTGATATACCAACCTTTTGAGTAAGGCCGTAAGGCTCAAAGGCCTTAATCCTTTGAACATTGAGCAATATCAAGAATGCACACCAAATTAAGTGGTCCAGTTATTTGCATTTTAATTAAGTGTTGAAAAGGAAGAACAAGTAAACTAGCACATTACCTTCCATGACCACTAGCAATCGGATTGATAGTGTTCATAATAAATTCATAAGAAGTTTTTCCCTTCATATAATTTAAAAACCAACAAAATATAAATTGGGAAAGTATACTCTACTTCCGATCCTAAGTAGACCATGAGAGTCAATTTCAATGGATTTCCTTTAGGTTTGTTGACAACTTGTAGGGGCAATAACTATCTAATGCTAGTTGTGGATGGCTCAATCAAATGAGACATCCTCCCATCTATAAAGGCACACAAAGGGTTTGAACCTTCAACCAAGATCCCAATAAAATCAAAAATCACGCACTGAATTGCAAGTAGGTAACATGTACTTGAACCAAGATCCCAATCAAATCATCAATCCCCGTGAGAGCAGATCCTTCAACACCAGCGCTTAAAGAACTAAGTTAGCATCTAGACAAATACATACCTGTAACATTAAGCACAAGGTGTACCAGCTCTCAAAGCACCAGATGTAGCAGCTCTCATCCGGCGGCTCTACTGCTTGGGCTCTCCTGCTTGCGTTGCTCTCTCTTCTCCGGATAAGAAAAAATATATCCTTGCTTCTTGATTTTTCTTTTCGTAGATTACACAAATTGATGATCGGTATTGAATGAGCTTTGAATTCAACTGGTTCAATGTCTAAACCTGTAGGTTTTGCTCGGGAAACTAGGTCGGTTATGAGTAAACAGATTAAAGGTAAATAAATCAATCTGTAACTGGAAGGATGCAGCGACTCTTTAAGAATACTATTTTTCAAATCAGGATGGAATACAAGATCAGAACTACTCGCTTACATTAGCCGACAAAAAGTTTCCCTCCCTTTCTGAGAGCTGTATTTAAAATACTGCATACTAAACAATAACTACTCCTCCAACCCACAATTCTCCCCCAACCAAGTAATTGATAATTTCCAATTAATAGAAAACAATGGCCCTCCCAAATCTCCTAATCTCCTATCGAACAACCAAATCGAATATTCCCGCCTATGGCCAAACCAAAATTCTGAAGTGAGTACAAATGCGCGCGAATGTCATATATCCAAATATTTACATTGCCAATGCATGAAACTACTTATATATTATAAACTATTATATATCGTGTAATAAATCAATGGTACAATGGTATTTATATATATTATATATATAGTGTAATAAATCAATGGTATATAAACTGTTATATATAGTGTAATAAATTATATAGCGTAATAAATTAATGGTACAATGATATGAGAAGAAGGATTAGTATAAAAGTATAAATTATATACAATGTAATAAACCAATAATATAATGGTATGAGAAGAAGGATTAGTATAAAATTATTATATTTTATAAATTATTATATAGTTTGAGGTGGTCTAATGGTTAAGAGTGTGTATTTATTTTCAAGAGTTCATGTCTATAAAACCAGAGGGGTAAAGTATGTATGTCTTCAGAGACTTAGTAGTCAAATGTTGTCCGAAGGTGGGTCCCTTGTTCCACAAACAAGTGGTATCATACACCAATTTGGAGTCAATATTTATATCAATTGACCATGTATAAATTAACATACTTTGAATTCAAATTAATGAAATCATTCTCTATGAATCTAGTGCAATAATCAATCACGGTATGTAATGCCACAAAAAACCCATAACAAATAGTGTGTCCACAATTAAAAATTACTAACATAAATGACTAATTCATATACTTGTTGTACTTGTTATTTAGTCATAGTTTTATTCTTGGACTATAATAGTCATTTACGTTAATCATTATTAATTTATTTATTTATTATCTAGTCATATATTTTAATCCTCGAATAAATTAGTCATTTAAGTTTGTCGTTTTTAGTTTAGTCACTTATTATCTATTCATATATTTTATTCATGGACTAAATTAGTCATTTAAGTTAGTCATTTTTAATTTAGTCACTTATTATCTAGTCTTATATTTTATTCCTAGACTAAATTAGTCATTTAAGTTAGTCATTTTTAGTTCCATCACTTAAAATTGCTGAAATTTAGTAGTATTTCACTTGAAATAATTGCAGTGACTAACATTTTTAGTCACCTAGTCACTAATTTCATCATTTTTTACTAGTGCATGATACAACCAATACAGAATGTGTATTACTTAGAGTGTGTATATCTTGTTGGGAGGATTTCTTCATCGCCATCATGAGGGCGTTACTGCAATCACAGAATGTGGGGGAGCTCGCGAACGTGGCACAGTTGACTGGACTTGACGTCGTGAAAATGACCGCTTTGATCATCAAAGTGGCCAGCACTGCGTGAATGCATAAAAAGAACTATCATCGGTTAGCACAACACCTGAAGATGATAGGGAATTTGCTAGACCAACTGAAGATAACGGAGTTTAAAAAATATCCTGAAATTAGAGAGCCTCTGGACTAGTTGGAAAATATCCTGAAATTAGAGAGCCTCTGGAGCAAATTTGGAAAATATCCTGAAATTAGAGAGCCTCTGGAATAGCAGAGGATTGCGGACTTTGAATATATTCCATGTGGAAAACTATTGAGGAGCTGCGTACAAGACTACAAAGTGTAGTCAAGGTCTAAGAAGGAGAACCAGTAGGAAAAATTAAGGATTTTCCCGCTATAA
The DNA here is from genome assembly GCA_034641835.2 of Pinus albicaulis. Taxonomy (NCBI): domain Eukaryota; kingdom Viridiplantae; phylum Streptophyta; class Pinopsida; order Pinales; family Pinaceae; genus Pinus; species Pinus albicaulis. The sequence goes on along the minus strand of CM076575.1, from coordinate 615,864,366 downwards.
ATTGGGCTAAGCTTTTACAAACCCTATTCAAGGCCTTAATACCTAAATCTTTCAAATTGGGTATGGAAGTGGCAACATCCTCCAAAAGAGTACATTTATTGACAAACCCTAAAAACCCTAGATTTGAAATTTATTCATGTGGTTGGTCAGGGTTCCTTAACTAGGTTTTTAAGGAATTTGGAGGCACTGGAGATCTCAGTCCTACAACTGATCCATACATTTAAAAATATTTAAGTGTTTAATGTGTTTGAAAAGTGAGAAATGAGAGAAAGGAGGAGAGCACCAAACCTAAGCTTTGGATTTTTTTACCTGAGCACTTCATTCCAGACTCTGCACATCATGGATGCTGAGAGAAAATGAGAGAAAATCATGTGGTCGCACTAGCTATGTTAAGATGATGAGGGACAACAATTACTGTGGCTCCTGGAAATCTCCACGTTGCTCGACACAAAATTTACTGTGGCTTAAGGCAATCTCCACCCTGCTCTCCAGTTTTTCCCCTTTGGTTATTGGCTCCCACTGGACAATAGTTACTGTGGCTAATGGAAATCTCGATGCTACTCTCGAGTTTTCCCCTTTGGTTATGGGCTCCCGCCATGGAAATCTCCACAATGCTCTCCAGTTTCCCCTTTGATTATGGCGAAGGGCTCCCGCCATGGCAATCTCCACGATGCTCTCCAGTTTCCCCCTTTGATTATGGGCTTTCTCCAGACAACAGCTTATGGCAATCTCCACGTGTGGCTTATGGCAATCTCCACGTTGCTCTCTATTTTTCCCCTTTGGTTATGGGCTCCCGCCGGATCAATTGAGCAAGTAGAAACCAATTTTCGGGCTCCCGCCAGATCAATTGAGTGAGTAGCAACCAGTTTTCAAGCTCCCGCCAGATCAATTGAGTGAGTTAGCAACCAGTTTTCAAGCTCCCGCCAGATCAACTAAGCGAGTTGCATTTTTCCAAAGGGATATCGAAAACTTGAATGTATTGCACAAATTATTGAACAACTATAAGAAAATACATGTAAACGAATTGAAAATTAGTTTGAAACAAAACAACTTTATTTTGTGAAAAATATATAAAGTTTGTCAGAGTTGTAGTGAATTAGATTTTTTCATGTTGCATTTTTTATATTCATTATTATTATGACAAAGGTTAATGCATATTTAATATTAAAATCTATGTGTAAGGAGTGGAAATATGGTTAGAGGATGTTTTTATTTCTTATTTTTATCATTAAAGTTTAGGGTGACATTAGATCCATAATCATCAATAGAGGAAATATAAGTAATATTGAGAAATCATGTTGGGATGAAGAGATTTTTGACAAATGGTGGTGTGCTTATTATTTGGGATCATTTTCATTAATGGTTTTTCTACCGGGATTTTTTTTTTATATTTTCACCTATGGAATGGTAAGTTTATATTTTAAGCACAAGATAAAATAGATAAAGTGATGAGTGACATTGATTTTCATCATTTATAGTTCATGCAATATATCACAAAATAGGTCATTTTCATAGTTCATGTAATATATCACAAAAAATGTCATTTGCATGTTCACCCACTTTTCTAGTGATTTTGCATAGAAAAACATAAAATATTGATAATTGGTTGCCATAATATATATTTAAAGGATCTATTATACATGTAAATATGTAGGTGGTTTTTAAAGACCTAATTATATGGAAGAGCCATTTACCTTCAGGACTAAGATATTTATTGAAGAAAATGTCAATATGGATGCCCATGACTATGGACTACTTCCATTTTGTACAAGATCTCATATCTACACTATTGCAAAATTGGGTGTTAATTTAGTTTAGTCTATGTTGGGTTACATGTTTCATCATATCATAGGAGAAACTCCTAAGAAAATGAGGGTAGAAGGCAGAGATCTCACACCAAGTCCAAGGTTTGTTAATTTCATGGTCTCTCATTTGGATTCCATTTTTATTCCTCAATTTCATACTCATATTAATAAATGAAAACCACTAAACTAACATGATAATGTATTTGGAATTTACTTGCAAAAAAAAACTTCTGGTTTGCCCTTTTTTCGTAATGAAAGTAGATTTCTTTCTCTAGACTAGCCCGACTTAACTAAAAAATAAATGTATAATTCCAATGCAAATATGATAATAGCCAACCTCAATTTAATTTTTTCTCTTTATATGGTGTCACTTGTGTAATTTGAATTGATATATTAAATTTATTGGAGTGTCTTTACTAATCCTAATAGGTAGAACTAGTGGATTGCAATTCCAATATGAACAAATATCATTCCACTATGGAGATTTAAATATTTATAAGTCATTAGTAAATCTTAGTGTTTGATATGTTTCTCAAGAAAGGAACCTATTGGAAAAAATGGAAAAACAAAATTCATCGAGTATAAAACAATTTCCATGCACACCATAGAACTAAACTACTTCAATAATATTTATCCTCATGTCATTGATAAAATTTCCCCTTATTAACTAATTGATATTGTGATTGTTAAGTTATTTGATAAATTGGAATATATCATCCACTAATTATACATTCTTTTTATTTCAATGTTTTTAATAATAAAGTGTCAAAGGTTTAGTTAAGATCGAGAGGAAATAAGGATTAATTCAATCGGTAAATGCTCTTACAAAAGAGTTCATAGAGCTCTCAATACAAAATCTTATTAATTATTTTAGGGTTAATAGTTGGTATTTTAGTTTCTAGTTACTATTGTGCTCCATTTGAAGACAAAGAAAGGTAAACCTATGGGGATTGAAAATGTACCAGCCTCCCTTAGAACTTTTAATACATTCGTGAGTGAGGGAAAATATTCTTTGAAAAATGAAATAAACAATAATTCATTTACTAAGTAATAGACAAATATTAATAATATATAAGATATATATGATAAATATAATGGAGCAATTTGTAACACCCACTCCCCAACCATTTTATGTACCAATGCATCGAGTAATGGCATGTCACCGCTCCATTTTCCTTGTATCAAGTGACATCATAATAAATAGATGCAAAGTTCATTTGTATAGCTAACATCACTGGCACTCTGCAATCCTACCTATATGTTCACCAAAGTAGATAACATTACCAAAAAATACCTTATGTAGTAGTGTTTGAAAAAAACTCGATAAAATATGTAAACAAGGAAAATTAATGTCACTTATAAATTATAGACCCCACTCGATGTAGATCATCACCAACTCAATCCACTAGGACACCCCTTCAAATACAATAGATTGTCGAATCATCGCCAACCAATAACCTTCAAAAAATCTCATTAAGGACACAATCGACAAAGATCTTCAATGAAAACGCAAACCATTAATGGATTGTCCCTCATATAATTAATGAACAACTTGGAAAATAAATATCCCCCTAGACCAATTAATGACCCCAAGAGACTCCTTTGTGATGAAATTCAAATATGTTGCCAACTCCACCAACCAAAATGAATTCACTTACATAGCAGTAAAGATCCTCGGAAATCCCCTGATCAACCAATCCCAAACCAAAAAGGAGAATGAATATCCACAGGAGCAAAGGTTCGAAATAAATACCACATAAAACAACCAGCTAGTGCATCTCAAATAGACCAAAAAGAAGACCAACAAATAGTAGCTAAGATCCTCAGAAATCCCCTGATCGACCAATCCCAAACCAGAGAAGGAGCAGGAAGATCCACATGAGCAAAGGTTCAGAATAAATACCACATAAACAACCAACCAGTGTGTTTCAAATAGACCACAGAGTAAACCAATAGCTAGAGTGGAAAACAAATTGTTATTAGTGTACCTTGAAACAAAAAACTAGTAGAGATACTTGAGATCATCCAGAAGCAACATAAAAACTGAATCTAGCTCAGATAATTATGCTTAGACATATTACACCCAACAACACCAGCAACTGCACCAGCAAAGGCTACATTTAATCCATCTACACCTCCAGCCAAAATTACTATCCTTGTGAATTTTGTGACTAATGCTTCCATAATCCAATCCTTTATCCTCAATGTTTTCTTCTCGAAAAATTTGTCGTAGATATTTTGAAGTGGGCCTATTTTCTGCTAACGGATATTTTGTAATTTTCCTCCACCATCCTTGTAGAAATTATGGTGTAGATTTTCAACTACTCGTGAAGTTTCAATCAAAATCTCATCAACTACTAATCACTAGTTAAAATAAAATCATCAACATATAAGGCAATAATAAGGTATTTACCGTCTACCAAGATGTGATCGAGGTTTGCATCTGCTTCACTTATGGTGAAGCCCAACCCAGTGATATAATTATCGATCTTGGTGTACCAAGCATGAGGTACCTTTTTGAGACTGTACAATGCTTGTTTGAGTCTGCACACATGAGACTCCCGATCAAATGTCTCAAGAAATTTTGTTTTCTCGATGTACAACTCCTCCTCAATAACCCCATTGAGAAATGTTGTTTTTACATCCATCACGTGGATCTTCCACCCCATCTACGTAGCCAGAGAAAGAATTGATCTAATGGATGAGTACCTTGCTATATGATAAAAGGTCTCCTCATAGTCAATATCCTCAACTCGAGAGTACCCCTTGGCCACAAATTTGGCCTTATACTTCTCTATTCTTTTGTCTTCTACTAGCTTCACCTTGAAGATCCATCTCGAACCCACTCTTGATTTATATGAAGGTATTGGGACCACTTCCCAAACGTTGTTCTTTACAATGGATTGTATTCCTCCACCATTGCATCAACCCATATAGGTTAGAGGATTTGGGTTTAAGGGATCAAGGGGTTAATCTGTTATGAGTTATGAGTGTAGGGGTTAAGGGATTGTGGCTTTTGGTTTAAATGGATAGGGACTTTAGTGGTTATGGGTTAAGTGCGTATGGTTTGTGATAATGTGGCCCCTAATCCCCTTGTCACAAGTATTGGGGGTTCACCTATCAATTTCTCTCATTGCATTATCTATAGTGTGTCTTGGAGCTATTAGATGTCATTTCATTGAGCTACAATGATAGGTGAGAGCAATACATAACTCACTAAAGGTGTATCAAGAGGCTATTATTCTATTGGCTACAGAAATTTACTCCTTTTATTTGTAACTTAGTGAAATGGAAAAGATGTGGAGACAATCTGCATTATTCTTATTTCACTGGGCCACGTAAAATAAATGAAGCAAATAGTCTCAACCCCTTGGAGAAGGAAAGTTAAGAACAATAATTAGCATGAAAAAACAAAGAATCCAATGAGTTAAGCTTAGAGGGGTCTCCCTTTGTAAACAAGCATCCATAATCTTGTTAGAGTTAGTATGACTATTTACTAGAAGTTGAGTAGTCTTCACATCACCAACCACATCCAATAGAAAGGTACCAACCCCTATAATAAAAATGATGTCTCTAAATAAGGTGTAGTTAATACCACTAATATCATCTTATGAATGTATTACAATATGATTTAGAAAGTACGTTTCCATACACGTGTGAAAGAAAAAATCCATTTGGTTAGCAAAAAGAAGTCTTTTTGATGACATCAAGAAACCCCCTTGAAGGAGACAAGAAGGGTTTGAAACCATGGAAAAAAAGGCTTCATATATTGTCTATCACATGTCAAACTGAGTGAAAAAACACATGCACATATATCATGTTGCTAAGAATGAAGTGTTTGGATTAGAGTTAAAGTTGTTATTTTAGTTTGTTGTCTTTTTTTGTCTTTTAGAGTGCGAATCTTTCTGGTCTGATTTGCTGAGGCAGTTTGGCTTCAAATATTCAAGGAATATGTGAGCTAATATCATACCATATTGTAATCTTTGAAATAACATGATGAACTACTTAGCACAATTTATGGTGTTAGATTGATTGAGATGTTTATTTTTGGATGAATGGATTTACATCTATTTAGCCACTAGACAAAACTCATTAAGCATTTTTGCAAGTATGTTATTGACATGTTGAAGTGTCATTGAGACTTAGAGTTATAAGATTTAGACTTGTATGTTGTCACCTATCCAGGTGTGATGATACCTTGTGGAGGTAGGCAAAATTTCGATTTGTTTAACTCGTGGAAATATTCTATACGCTCTTGAGAGAATTTCAACCTTTTAAATAAAATTATAAACAAATGTACATTCATGCAATAATTACTAATTTATCTGGGGGTGACTCAACAAATTGTAGTATGTTGGCTTCTTGAATTTTTTAGTAAGTTAGGGTTTGATAAATGTGTAACCTTCAGTGGGATTTATTGCGGTTGTATGTGTTTTAGAGAAGCGAGTTTGGAGTGGTGGTTATGTTTCCTTTATTGAATTTGATTTATTTGGTTCTTCTTCTGGTGCATGCCCACTGTGGTATCTTCTCGTTTGCAAATATTTACTTATTTTGTACAAAAAAAATTATTGTTGCATCCTTGAAAAAGTTGCACAATTGTCATGATTTATCTTTGCAATACCTTAAGTTGTCTTGCTTCTTTCAATTGGGCTAGAATTTTCCACCTCAAGAGGGTTGTTCGTTGTTTTCTAACTAAATTGTTACAACATTTTTTTCTTGTTTTATTTATTTATTTTTTCTTCAAGGAGGTGTTTCCTTTAAACTCTAGAAGAAGCATTGCAAGTGGCCTGATTATAGTAGTCATCAGAAGATATCTGTGATCATGGGCAAGAAAACCCTTGGAGGGTGAAATTTGGGTATGTTATACCTATGGAAAACTTTGGCTAACATCCAATTAGATATGTTATATGTAGTTCAAAATTAGGAGATCACAGACCATACTGTTGTACATAAAAATTCACTACTCCTCAAATATCAGGGTAAGTGCAAGAGTATTTAGTGAATATTGTTTAGTCAAATGATACAACTATCCCACAACTCTACAGTAGAAAGACCAACATGGAACACCAAACTTAAAATCGATCGATGCACTCACTTTCATGGGAAGTTCATGAACATTTTGATTTTCTTATATAATGTACTTTTACCCACATTTGGAGATCACACGAAAATGGTATTCATAATAAAGTTTTATGGGTGAAGCAATTCATTTTTCCTGCAAGATCAAGTTACGTAGCTATATTGTCTCGTGTTTTTTCGTACATCCGACTAGAAACATATCTTGCAGGAATTTTGAAGGAAATCCCAGTCAAATTATCAGAGAATCTCCAGGTGATCTCATTAAAAAAGTATGTTTCTCCTTATATGTTGGTTATTCTTTCTCTTCACTGTGTTTTATAGATAAATTCATTTCAATTCATTCATATCAGATATACTCTAGCTGCTGGTTCCAATTTAAAGGTCGAGTTCTCAACATTGTTTGTTGTTCTTTATTTGGAAAGTGCTTGTGGTTTGAAGAGGTTGCAAGAGATGGGAATCTCAAATAGTTGTTGATCGGACTAATGCAAGTTTTATAGGTAGAATGTGCGGCTTCAATCCCCAATGTCTCAAATTTCGTTGCGCATTCAGGAGCTATAATGATCATCCTTCACCCACATTTATCATGAGTGCAATCAAATAGTAGATAAGCTCTTTGAGGAGGCATTCAAGTATCTAGCTGATGAATTATCAGCAAGATCAAGGTTGTGGCACACCCAAAAAAAAGGAAACTCACAAAATTTAAGCTAAAAACAACCCCTACTCCTGAAGCTGACAACTTGTCTCCCTCAAGGACCACTTCCTTCTCCTTCATCAGGAAATACTTCCTCGACAACTCACTCAACTGCATCATTTCTATACCCCCAACAATCTATTTATGTTATTGTGCCCATAACATTTTTCGAATAATCTAATGTTTCATATTGGTGAATGTCAAATGCCAATTTACTATTTGAAAACAAAATTTGCATCCCTTGTACCTAATGATCCTTCTTCGTTGAATATTTTCTTGAATGGAGTTTTGTTTACTAATTTTTATCATTTAATGATTTTTTATATGTCAAGATTCTTCTCTATTTCATGCCTTACAGCGTTTCCTTTGCAACATCTAGTGCAATTGCTAGTTTAAATTTTTTCACATATTTAAAAAAATAAACAATTTTAGTTCATGGAATGTAACTCAATTGACAATCACCTTGTTATGAAGTATTATGTTAAAACATGACATTCAAAGTTCAAATCCCCTTAAGTGGCCAACCAAAAAATAATATATTTTTTTATCTATTTATTTATTATATTTTTAGAATGTGGTTTAATGAAAAAAGAAATAAATATAATAAAAAGGAAATAAATTAAATTTTGTGTGGCTTGAATATCTATTTTCAAAAATAAAAAATATAGTTATCCATTATCCACTCATGGAATTTCAATGCAATAAGGTCACTGGGATAAATTTGATGGCATTGGAGTTGGTAGTTTAAGACTGTCACAAGGGCATCCAAGACAACCATGACCTGATTGAAGAAGTGGAAAACAAGTTGGTAGTCCACATTGAGGAATACATCAATCCATTTTCGACTAAACCAGATATATAACAGTGGCTCTCTCTACTCACAGTATTTCATTGAGATTGTGTTAGGTATCTGTTATTAGCCTATGCATATGTCTATTTAAATGGATACTGTATTGATAGTCCAAAAATGAGGCATTTTGGATTGTCTATAGTTTGTACTAGTTCTGAAAAACAACTAGCAACAGTTAATCTCTTTGGCTGCAAAAAGTATTCTACTTGTTGTGTTGGGGAGTTTCTCTTAGGAAATTTATGGATAACCCGACATATTTTTTATATACGTACTGTGCAGAACCTTTATAAATCTACCTTTCAAATCAACGTCAACCCAATGCAACAACATTTTCCCAAAAAAAAGCACAAGATCAAGCCAACATGTGTGTTATGTGCATTTAAAGAGATGTATAGGTAGGTTTACCCTTACGAGAACATGGCACCTTAAAATCCGACCAAAATTGGTGAGTGTAAGCATTTGTGAAATGGCATCATGAGTGGAGTCTTTTCCAAATGATATTATTCATTTACATTACAATATATACAATATGTAGTTAGCGTTCCATCCATGTTAGCACACACACCTGATGGTATCAGTCCTTAAACTGGTACAAAAAAAATGGTTTTATATATTCACATATGGGATAGTCACAAGATGTCAACAAAATCACATACTTATCGAAATCCTCAACTAGGAATATGCTAAATTGCTTCAAAATGTGCTTGTAACTAGGTAGGCATCAAAGACAATCATTGCAATGGGTTAAGGGGGTCTAAGAGAGAATTATGTAAGGAGTTCCTTCTAGGTAAAGGACATTGGTATTACTATTGTTAAAGGGGGTGGACTACAAGGATACATTGGTAGCTATTGATGCAAGAGCATAATTTCAACAATTTATTTCAAAATTTATATTTGTCCTCTAGAAGGTCTTAGAGATTTATAGAAGAGGAAGTTGGTTTCCTTGTTGCCCTATAATTTTGTAGAATTTCTAATTTCATATTTGGGATAGGAAATTTTAGTAATTTTAGGCATAAGTTAAGATGTTGTTTGATTTTTAAGGCCTCCTAGTCATTAGGAAAGTTGATTCTTATGATTAGGATTACTTGTGGCATCCTTTGCATTTTTCAAACTCCAATACACCAAGGCAAATATGTGGAGGGAATTTGGGAGAAGTGTGATTGTCCATAAAATTTAGATCAGATTTGGGGAACTTGTAGCTCTTTTCCTTGGACCCTACTAGTTCTTAGAGGTTGTATTTGGAGCGGTTAGCAGGAAAAAGCATAATATGCCCAAGAATATTTGTGTTGGAGCACCTGTGGTTTGGGAGAAAGGATAAGGGGTTCTAGGAGTTAAGGGGTTTAAGGGTAAAGGGTAAAGGGTTAGGGATTATGGGATTTAGAGGTTAGGGGGTTGAGGTATAGGGGGTTTAAGGGTTAGAGGTTAATGGCTTAGTGGTTAAGGGATTCAGGGGTTAAATATTAACCATCAATGGATTACATGTCAAGGGATTTAGGGGTTAAGTGCCTAAGGGTTATGGTATTTAGGTGTCAGCGAATTAAGGGGTTAGGGGTTAATGAGTTTAGGGGTTAGGGGTTATGGGTTAAGGGTCAAGGTTTAAGAGGATATGGGATTGGGGTGGATGGAGTTTAAGGATTCTAAGTTAGGGGTTAGGGGTTAGTGGCTTTGGGTTTAAGGGATCAAGGGGTTAATTTTTTATGAGTTATGGGTGTAGGGGTTAAGGGATTGTGGTTTTGGGGTTAAAGGGATAGGTATTTTAGTGGTTAGGGGTTAAGTGCGTATGGGTTGTGATAATGTGGCCCCTAATCCCCTTGTCAAAACTATTGGGGTTTCCCCTATCAATTTCTCTCATTGCCTTACTTATAGGTCCCCTAGCCCATATGCCATAGGGCCCTAAGGCTCCTTCTCATTCTCTAATGTCAGGATTATAGATCTCAGTAAACCATGCTCGAACCTCTCACTTCTACCTATCCATGCCACCCTTATGTCCCCTTGCCTTTTTCAATACACCAAAATATCCCCCTCCCCCAAAATTCATGATAAATGAACATTTGGAGGCGATAATTTAACAACAACTTCACAACTAGTCCATTTATAATGGTGTCTTGGAGCTATTAGATGTCATTTCATTGAGCTACGGTGATAGGTGAGAGCTATGCATAGCTCACTAAAGGTGTATCAGGAGCCTATTAGTCTATTGGCTATAGAATTTGACTCTTTTTATTTGTAACTTAGCGAAATGGAAAAGATGTGGAGACAATATCCATTCTTCTTCTTTCACTGGGCCATGTAAAATAAATGAAGCAAATAGTCTCAACCCCTTGGAGAAGGAAAGTTGAGAACAATAATTAGCATGAACAAACAAAGAATCCAATGAGTTAAGTTTAGAGGTGTCTCCCTTTGTAAACAAGCATCCATAAGCTTGTTAGAGTTAGTATGAATCTTTACTAGAGGTTGAGTAGTCTTCACATCACCAACCACATCCAATTGAAAGATACCAACCCCTACAATAAAAATGATGTCTCCAAATAGGTGTAGTTAATATCAATAATATCACCTTATGAATCTATTACAATATGATTTGGAAAGTACGTTTCCATAAATGTGTGAAAGAAACAATCCATTTGGTTAGCAAAAGGAAGTCTTTTTGAAGACCTCAAGAAACCCCCTTGAAGGAGACAAGAAGGGTTTGAAACCATATAATACAAGTTGATCTATGAACCCTATTTCTTATGTGTTCTATGTATGTATTTGTTCACTCGGTTTGACATGTGATAGAAAATATATGAAGCATTCTTTTCCACGTATCATCTTCATTAGATATCATGTTGCTAAGAATGAAGTGTCTGGATTAGAGTTAAAGTTCCTATTTTAGTCTGTTGTCTTTTTTTTTTCTTTTAGAGTACAGATATTTCTGGTCTACTGTGCTAAGGCAGTTTGGCTTTCAAATATTCAAGGAATATGTGAGCTAATATAAGACTGTTATTATTCATTTGGTCATCTAACTCTTCATCATTAGATGGACCCAAGTACACCATAAGCCCGCTTACCCCAAGTAAAACTGCTTTCACTATGTTAATTAGGAAACCCCAAAAGGAATAATTAATTAAACCATAATTTAATTATTATTCCCAGTCATGTTTAACCCAAAAACAAAGAAATTAATGAGATAAACCCATAGTTATCTTATTATTTTCAGAATAATTATTTAAATAATATTCCTTGTTAAATATGACCAAATCAACCACCATTAATCAAATAAATCATTATTTATTTGATTATATCCCAACCACTTCCTTAAAAAGATAAATAAATCATTTATTTATTTATTTTTCACTAATCAAGGGATTTGACCCAAGTCAAACACCCTTTCCCTCCAACAAATAATAATAAAATATTCCATAGAGGTAGATGTGATTAACATTATTTTAATCATGCACCAAGATCTAGAAGGACCCAATATTTTGTTATAAATAGGAGGGTTTTCCCCATCATTCTTCACCTTTTGTTGCATACTAGATCACTCTGGATCTATACACTCGGTCTCATTTTCTGCCATTGTTGCTCCCATTGAGCTATACCTTCTACATTGGGTTTTCTACATCTACAAGAGAGAGAAAGCTTAGATCTGAAGTGCTGAGGACTACAAAGAACCCATCCCATTGAGGAGATCCGGATACACCTTCTTGTTTCCTCCCAGGTGCCCTGTAATATAAAAATTCATTCAAAAATCATGTTCTTGTCTTGTCTGTTGGATGCATGGAGCAAACTCTTTACTTTACTGCTTAATGTCTTTCCATTTATAGATCTGTTTGTTGCAGCACTTTAACTACTAATTGCAGATCTGAAGATGTTTTGCAGCCATTATCGTTGTTAGGGCTATTAGTTATGCGTAGCTAAAGTGGTTCTTTTTCGTACGCTTCGACAAAGAATTCATACTAACAAATGGCGACTCCACACGGGTTTTAAATTACGACCGCCGTCGTTTTTCATATTCCTGCATATCCAGCTACTTCAGGCCCTAGGGCTTCTTTTTTAGCTGCTTAGTTTTTCTCTTTTCATGTCATTTTTCTCACATAAAACCCTAAAAACCTAAAATTTCTAACTTCCGTGTGTTTCTGGCCCTATTGCGCAGGTAAGCGACACCAGCCGCAACTGAGACGGCAACTTTTCAAAAAATATGCCGCCGAAACAAATTTTAACCTGGGAACAAAAGACTCTGGCCCAAAACTCCGCGACCTCGGACGCACCTTTTGGCCTCGTTTCCCTAGACCAACTCGCATCGTGTCGAACCTCGCGACCGCTCTTTTTCCAAAAGATTTTTCTCGTAATTTTTTCTCGGGGTTCGCTGTACCGCCGTGTTTTCCATCCTCTCGTCTCACCCCCGCCCCGACCAAGATCCGATCCGCTTACTCATCTAAGTGGGAACCTGTACCCCCCTTAGGCTTCAGTAACTTCCACTTTTTGTGGCAAGAGTTTCGACCGTTTCACTCGGGCTTGCCGCAGCTTCTCGTAAATTTCCCTTTCTTTTTCCGTATCCGTGACCTCACTTCCGCATCCATTGAAATCGTACTTTTTCCTTTCAAATCACCTCTCGTCGTTTTGTTTGGACCTCCCCTAAAGGCCTCTGCCTTGTCC